>JANIJI010000004.1:362500-617500 GCA_024500535.1 Leptonema lineaticorne | reverse complement strand
GAATTTTATATATTAAAATTGTTATTTTTCTAGTTATTTTGAAAGGAGGATAATTAATTATAGTTTATATCTTAAGCTTAAAAAATGTTTTGTTAAAATTTTATGTTATAAAAAATGATACCACAAATTTCTTTTATATATAGATAAAGACTTTTTCAAAAAATAATAATTTAATACTTGTTTATTTTTAATGTGTAAAAATACGTGTAAATTTAAATGTATCTTGAGTTACATAATTTTCAACTAACACAATGTTTTTGGAAACATTTATTGTGTTTGGATACTCTGCCAATTTTATTATTTTACTATATTAGAAAATTTGTTAAAAATAATATTCAACATAAAATTGTTAAAATTCATTGAATGTAAAAGAAATTGTTCATTATTTTCATTTATTTTCAATCGGAAAATCAAAATTAATTTTCAATTGAAAAATAGTAACCCGACAACTTGTTTCAGTTAAAAAAAAAAATACTTGTGCTTAAACTCAATTTAAGAATATATCCTTACTATTAAGATTCAATTACATATAATTCCATAATTCTAGATGTACAAAAAAAATGATAATGCGTCAGGTGTTGAAATAAATATAATTTATTGTAGGATTTTTTTTTTATTACACTTTTTTAATTCAGAAAATCATTTTAAATTACTTATTACATACATCATTATTGTAATTTATGTGATGTTAATATGGTATCAAAATTGTCTTTTTTCCATAAAGGTGGATCATAATAAATAATCAGTGGATATATGTGTAATATAGATGAACAAATGATTTCTCTAATTTAAATAAAAAATGCTCAACTTTTTGTGGTCACTTTCACACAATTATTTATGTTCATTGTTTTTATTTATATGGCATTACAAATATCCATTACTAAGAATACATATGCTTAAATGTTACGTTTTTCTCATTCTTCTTTATAATGCTGAAACATGGACACTAGAAAAAATGATTGGAAGCTTTCAAGATGCGGTATTACCAGAGGAGGTTTTAAATTAAATTAGATTTTTTTTTTATAAAAAAAACTTTTATATCGTATTATTATATTATTAATAATACAATAATATTATTGTTTTATCGTCATATTGTATTATTGGTCAATTATTTTGTAAATCTGTTAATTGATTCTTGCATTGTCATCGAGAGTGAGCAAGTATACAAAGTTTCATTTGCTGGAAGAATCGATTAAAAAATTCCATCCAGATAAATAGACAAGTAAAGCTTATATAAAAGTATGTAAACAATTCTATATCCGCTACATTTTGAGAAATGATAAATACAGGCAGATAAATCGTAGGGGAAAAGATCGATAGGAGGATGTCAAAACTCATGGTCTAAAGATCTCCATCTTTGACTCTTAAAAGTTTCATTAGCCAACATTCTGAATATAAGGAGACAATTTATTTATTATGAATATTTTTTAATATATAAATGAATGTCGATTATATATATATATATATATATCTATATGAACAAAAATTGCATAGAGTACATATAGTCGTATATATATATATATATATATATATATATATATATATATATATAGAGGTCATATATATCACGTGCGGTGTGTGTGTTTAAGTATTTTTACGGTCGAGTTTTCCACTTTGCGGTCCGGTAAGGTTTCGTGGGTGCGACAATTCGTACGTATGTCCATTTGTCTGTTGTGTTGACTTGTCTCCACAATCGGCTGCAGAAAATATATTCGACCACGGCGGCCGCAAGTGGACGACCGGGGGCACAATTAGCGAATACACACACACACACACACACACACATAGCGGGAAAGGGTCAACCCCTGTGGCGCACACCCTATTTTCGGAACTCGCATTCGAAACGCTACTTTCTGGCTGCCGGGGCGACATATGGGCACCCTCACTTGTTACTCTGGATGTGAGCCTCGACTACATTAAAGCGCAAACCTTAAAACTCGCGCGACGACAAAGTTTGCGGGCCAAAACCGCAGCGGCGAATCTCAAACTGTGGTGCGCGCGCGTGCTCTGCGTCAGTTTGGCGAAACGTGACAAAATCCAACGCGGATACTATGACGGTAATTAGCTGCTAAATTTTGTATTTAGTATGCGATACATTATCCGTTCATCTATTATTATTATTAAGAAAATAAATCTATTTCATATATTTTTGTTTAAATTTTAGGATTATATAATTATATACGAATTTTTCATATAATGCGAAAAGTATTTTTTGTATTGTTTAGGATATACTTAATGTATATATTTTTACACATATTAAAATTTTGAATGTATTTTATTGCATTATTTAAAAACATAAATTAAAAAATAAAGAATATTCTAACATATTATTAAAATAATATCATGTGTGAACAAAATGTATTGTTAGAATTGTGACCTGAAAATAGTTGCGCGACTCTTTTGGTACTTTCTAGTATGCGATGGAACAAAAATAAAATCTTAAGATCGTTTAAATAATGAGTAGAAGTTTCCAGAAAATCGTGCACATTCTAAAATTCAGTATAATGTAGTCAATCTATTTTGTGATTACCTATAACTTTCACGACTGAATTATGGCGTATTATTTTCGATTGATATTAAAATTTAAAATTGGATGCATAGAACACGATTTGGATGCATAGAACATGCGAAAATTTTGAGATAAATTAAAAAAAAATATTACGATATATAATAATTACTTTCGATTGTTTAATGCATATAATATTTAATTATAAAATGAGTTCACATGTTGAGAAGCGTAGTTTTTTTTCAGTATTAGTAGTAGTAGTAGATGTGTATGCGAGAGAGGCGGCCCAGGCTTGTGGCGGAAATGCTCGCTCGGCCATACCTCATTCCCTCGCAATAAACCTGTCTTGAGATGGTCAGACACATCTGCACAACCGAATAATTTATACAAGTGGAAATTTTATAGCGCCGAATAACATATATTACAAGCCTGCGGAAACGAAAACTTGGCCATTTTCCCGGATGCCGAGATATAACCGGACATATGGCGTGGGCGCATTTCCGCCACCAAACTATTTTGTGCCCGCGCACGATTTTCAATTTCTCAAAATCTTTCGTTTATGTCCATATATCTATATTTTAACAGTTTTTCAATTGAACGTTTCAATTTTTACGTATATTTTAAATAACAATATATATATATTTAAATATAATATTATAAAATCATTTATACATACAACCATGACGTATATATCAAACTATAGAATTTCAATATCGATATACAAATAAAATATTTAACGAAATTACAAATGATTTAAAATATTGAATATATTTTAAAATTGATATATTTTTTATTTATATGAAAAATATTTGAAACAAAATTATGTATTGTCGAATAAAAGAAATTTAAATGTTTCAAAGCAATTTTGTATTGAAATTAGCTTAATATTTGCTTGTTAATTACTATTCAATGAATAATGAATTAAATTCATGCATGAGATTTTATATATGAAAATATGCATAACAATTTTAGTAATTATATATTTATATAGCATTTATTCACAAAATAAAACGATAATGTCAACGTTATGCGATACGTATATTTAGACAATTTTAATTTCCTACGACAAATATAGGTCAGACTATTTTATACAGGATCGAATTCGACAAAAATATCATAATAATAATAGTAATACACACTTTGATCATTTTTATGAAATTATTTGATATATGTGCTAACATATAGTTAATTTAAAAAAATTGATAATTTAGATTGCATATGAATATAAAAATATAATTAGAATGAAAAAATATAAGTTAACAAAATTTCCCCTTTTCCGAATTGAAGTCAAGATGTATTCTCTACGGCAAATATATGTATATTTTATATAAGGGCTGTACGTATAAATATATTAATAATGAAATAATAATTAATTCCACCCTCCGTTCGCCACTGTTGATATTGTGCCTGAGTAAGCTTTCTGGTAAATTATGTTTTATGGATAGAATAAACAGGCGCTTTCCTTATTTGCATTTTTTGCTCAAATGTTTACTCTCATCGAAAAGGTAGGGCTTAATGTCTTGCGACGTATTACAACGCGACGAAATAAAAATAAAACGAAAAACACAATTCTAAAATTTATAAATAGTATAAATTATAAATTTTTAAACGACAATTATTTATATATTGTTCGTATTAGGGAGTTGATGAAATATTTTTTTTCATGCAAAAGGGATGTTAAAATAATTTGTCCTTTTGTAAGATAATCACGTGTGCGCAAAAAGGGCCATGCTACCAAAAAATCGGACGGTGAAAAAGATGCGTTTTTGAGACAATAACCGACCTTTTATGTGAACATGTGCGTTTCGCACGGCACAAACTGCTCGAAATGGGGATGTTTTGTAGGTTCAGAAGAACCGTTAAGGGTGGTTCAGTGTTTCCCCCGGGACCACTCTGTCTTGTGTGTACGCGGACCAGAGCTTTTACTAATGCGCTTTCTTTCATTTAGGAAGCTTTTACCGTTTCCTCTTTTTTAACCCTTTGTCGGCGCGTCGATTGTATTTCACCATTTTAAAACAATAGACCGGATAAAACGCAACATTATGCGTAATCGTTGATATTTTTGACTCAAAAAAAAAAGAGAAATAAATAAATAAAAATAAAACATTTTCCCACACTGTATAAAAAAGCGGTGCGTGATTTTTGATTTCAAATTTTGTGTTTATTTAGATTTTAATCTGTTTTCCTTCCTATTTTTATTGTATATTTTCTACACGTTTAAATATTTTTTTGAATAAAAAATCGAATACAAAATCTATCTAAAAACAAATAGATTTTTTTTATTAAACAAAATAATTATCAAATATTTGAAAATGTATTTTCTTCATATATATACTAAGAATATTATATTATTATAAAAAAAATCAAACACTGTAATAACAATAAATATTATATATGAACTTATGAATATATATTAAAAATTTCAATGAGCTTAGCGATTTTTTTAAATAAATAATGAATATTTTGTCTCTTTATAAAACACGTTAAAGAGGAATTTCCATCGTATGTGACGTCACTTCCGTTGAATATTCGGTTTCCCGTTTTTTTTCTACACACAGCGGGACAATTCCGATGTCCCATCTGTCGCCCTCCACAACGAAAATTCAAAGAGTCCGAAACTAAACGAAGGGGGTTCAGATGTGACCCTCAACATTCGCATCGTATTTATTTACCCTGCTAGTTTTTCCCTCGAGTTTCGCGGTCAGTGCTTTGTCACCTTTCGCGGCGAACTTTCTTAGATATGGAGTTTTTATGAAGAATGAAGCGGTAGCCCTTTGCGATATATATATATATATATATATATATATATATATATATATATACCTTTTGGAAGGGTGTTGTTGCCACTTTATTGTTGCTGAGGGATTCGCTTTACGACCGCATAAAGTAGCAGTTAAATTCACTGTTTTGCGAGTTATTGAAATCTTGTTTATTATAGCAGTTATCGTGGATCAAAATCGGTGAATAATTTCTCCTCATATTTAAATATATGTAATTAAATCAGATTATTTTAATACGTATATATAGAATAGTTTAAAAATCGATATCGTATTACATATATTTAAAATATCTATCATTTTAACAGAATAAAATATAAATAAATCATTTATTTATTATAATTGAAAAGTAATTTTATTTTTAAATTTATTAAATCATTGTTTGAGTATGTCTTTATGATAAATTAACTGTTGAAGTTTTTTAAATATTAAAATATGTTCAAAAATTATTGTAATATAAAATATGATGAAGTTCATATAAAAAATATAAATTTAAATATTATGATTAAAATTATGTAATGGACAATAAAAAAATACGACGCTATAACTGATATATGATATGTGAAAAAAAGCGTTTCCTTCCTCGACAACAATACTTCCAGGATATACTGATATTTTAGAGGGAGCGTAACCTTGAGGGTATGCGAAGTTGGAAAGTTTCCTTGGGCAAGTTGCGAGGGTCCCCGAGGAGTCACGGCGGAGTCCTCCCAGCGGTGATGGTCAATTGAACTGTTTATTCGGCCGGTCAATGGGGAGAGAAGTGACCCGGCAATCTCGCGCCCCCGAATCACATAAATCAACCCCTGACAACCAAACCCTTAACACCCCCCCCCTCCATCCCCCAGGATACCACCTAAGGCACCGTGTCCCCGGCGATTTGTAACTATTGCTTTTTTTAAAATGTGACACTAGAGAAACGGTCTAGTCTCCTACGATACATGTCTAAAATAATAGGGTGACAATGGATTCATCGGTGATTTTTAAATTAATTTTAATCGTTTTTTAAAAAAAATATTTATATTACATTATTTTGTGCTTTTTTAATCAATATAAAAATTACTATTTTATTTCTCAATATATCTTTTTAAATATGACATAACATTTATATTAGCGTATTTCTACGAACATATCAACTATTCTGTAATTTGACGAGGGAAACGTTCTACGTTGTGATATTATTTTTTTTCCTATGTCACCAATATACAATTATATCTAAAATGAGGAACATTAGGAAAGATCAAAAAGTATTATTTCGTAAATATATTTTAAATTAATTTATTAACTTAATTATAAACGCATTGCTAACATTTTTTAAAATTTTGATTAAGACATATATATCAAAATCAGTATTCTAAATATTAGAAAACATCTGGAAATCTTTCATTTTTTTTATTTAATATTGAATTAAAATAATCAATTAAAGAACATCATGGATAACTTGTCGAAATACCCTCTCGTAACCTTCGTCATTCATAGTAAATACGAATAAAAAAAAATATCAAAAAATAAATGAGTAAAAAAAGTGGAAAAAAAAAACATACGGTATGTAGTAGTTATTATTAATATTACTTTTGACATATGAATTTTGATATATGTATCATTTGTTAATGCGGCATGAAGCACGTCATGCAAATTTCGCATGCAGCGTTCGCGGAAAATGCAAGTCGATTTATCTTTGTCCCGAGCACGCGGAAACGGCGCCATCTATGTGTACATTTTGTATTTATCATATGTATATATGGTATATATATATATATATATATATATATATATTTGTGTATGTATATGTTTAATTTAAAAATATTAAAATGAAAACTTGACTAGTGAAAAAAGAATGAAAATATATGAGATACACGTATAATAATAATATTACACTAGTTTGAATTTTATGATTATTAATATTGGGTTTTAATTTTGTTCAGATGTACTTTTTTTTGTAAAAAAAATAAAAATATAATATTTGAATAGTGGGATTGTGTTTAAACTATATTTAATTCAATGAATAATAAATATATTTTTATTTATGATAGATTAATTATACCAGGAAACAAAGATATTTTCAATCCTTTTTTTCAAAGTGTGATTATATATTACATATATAATATAATAAATTTTACATAACATATATAAATATTTATGGTTTTAATTACAAAAATAAAACAACTTATTTAATTTTTTTTTAATATTAATATTTAAAATATACTTTTAAAAATATTTAACTATAACATTATAGTATTTTAAATATGTATATAAATAAATCAATTTTTTACCATATTTAACATTTAAAATATATCTTTTAAATTATTATGAAATAAGTTCATTGATAACAATATTTTAATTTAAACAAATAGAAAAAATATAAGATCTGCTTAAAACATAATATAATTTGCAGATTAAATTAACATTACTATAACGAATCGTTAAATTAGGATTTAAAATATTATATATATATATATATATATATATATATATATATATAACGATTGCACATAAATAATATTATATAATCGATGAAAATAAAATAAATTTTTAACTTCAAGGCTATAATAGAACGTACACGATTTTTCTTAATACGCTTCACGAATTCCTGAACACAAAAAAAAAATATATAAATATAATTAGGATGAATATACATATTTTATATTATATCTAATATATATTACATACACATTTTTTTCTGTTATGTGCGTGTATAATCGAAAAAAATATGATCTGGTTTGATGAACGATGATATTATGTAAGGCTTCAATCTTGAAAAGTCCTCGGGCAGAATTAAACCTGCCACGATTATTTCTCATCGAATATTACACATAGTATATAAATATAATGTATATTTTATTTAGAAATATAATTCATTACTGTTCACATAAAATAATATGTTTTTATTATACATATACATTAATTAAGATTTACAGATTTTAAATTAACGAATTTGAAGATTACTATTGAGAAATATTATTAAAAAGTTTTAACAAGTCATTATATCCTTCCATTGATATACTACATACTTTATGATGGATTGGAGATTATTTAAAAAAAATATTAATCTCATAACAGTAATGAAGATAGAAATAAATAAATTTCTTTTGAAAATTTAATGTTTCTAGTAAAAATCAAACTTATACAGGTATTATATAATAGATAAACTATATATTATGTGCGTGTATTTGTATTGCAAAACAAAGGATCCGTTGGAGCTTTAAAAAGGATTTTTTTTCTTTCGAATGGCCACAACAGGTGAGCTATTATTTTTACATCATTCTAACAGAAACGGCGAACATCCACCGTAGTTTAACCGCGTTCAAAACGGATAATAATAAAAAAAATTCAGTATATATATATATATATATATATATATATATATATATATATATATATATATATATAATATTAAAAAAAATCCGTCGTCGAATTGTGTGTCTGTTTGTGTGTGTCCGATATGCCGGTGTAAACAAGCTTTATTTATCAAAAAATTTTCATTGTGCGCTTTCAAGCTTAAAAAAATATATATAATAAAAAAGACGACGCTTTGACGAATTTAATTAATTGTTCGAGTCTGCGCGCAAAATAAAAAAAAAGCAACAACGGAAAAATAAAAATAAAATATAAAAATAATAAATTAACGCGATAGACGAGAGAGAGAGAGAGAGAGAAGCGGGACGAGGGGGAAAAAGGCGAAAAAAAAGCTCGCGGAAAAACAAGTTTTTCATTTCGTAATGGAAGATTTATTATCGGTGTTGATATATTTTTATTATTTTCGCTCTTTTATTATTTGTCGACTCGACTAAAAATTATTATATTGTTATTAATATTACAATTTCACGTGTTTGATAATATTTTATGGTAGATGCTCGTGTATAAGTGTATATCTCCTTTTTATTATTATTATTTTCTTTTAAACATTTTGAGAAAATATTATGTCCTAATGACTCGACAACTTACCATCATCTTATTAATTTAAATGATAAATGATCTTAAGAGATTTGTGCGCTTTTTTAGCCCTTTTACTTTATTGTGCGTTTTGTAAAAATGTACGCCAAATGCTGCTACCGAATGAAGTTATGAAAAAAAGGTAATTTATTTTTTTTATTAAATGCAAGTTTATGAAAAATATAATTAAGTCATAAAAAACATCGAATTATTTCACTTTAAATATATCTTTAATCATTGTTAAATTATATATAGATACTAATTTATATAATCAATATTATATAGATAGTAATAATATTTTAATATAATAATTATATAAATTACACTGAACAAATATTTTTTTTAATATTTTAATTTTCAATTTTTCAGCTATTTTAGATAGAAATAAACATATTAAGTTTGATTATTATCTACCGCATCGTTTTTTTTAATTTTCTTTTATATTCACATTTTAAATAAATCAAAAATAATAATTATATTTAATTTAGCAAAAGTCTCAGTGTCCTTTGTTATTAAATAATAAATATTATATTATTTATTCGATTAATATTTTTCAAGAGATACAAAAATATCATTTACCGACGGTATTTATCAATCGTATATATATATATATATATATATATATATATATATATATATATATATATATATATGTATGTATATATGGTATATACACAGACGGTATTTATCAATTTAATTTTAAATAATATAAATGACACGATCTATTCTTTTATATCTATCTACTTTGATCTATAATCTATTTTTTGAAATATATTTTATGATTTTATTTTATTGAAATAATTTAAAATACTTTGGATAATTTCATAGTACATATTTAAATCGAATATGAATGGAAATTATACAAATTATTATAGAAAAATAATAAATTTGATAATTTCATATGAAAAGAGTATTAGATTTCTAAATATAATACATAAAGCATGCAATTAGGCGCAAACATCTATTGGTAAAAATGACGTTTTTATACGGTTTATTATAAATATTATATACACATACATATATATGATGACTTATACGATTATATACATATATATGCGTACATACATATGCAGACCGGCATGAGCACGTAATATGAAATTACGTTTCAAGCTGCCGCGGTACCAATTTATCATAAATATAGGTTCTGTTGGTACGGGCGACCGGCCAAACAAAAACCGACCCCGGCGATACTTTACAATTTTATAGGCAACAACCCTGCCTTATTATTATTTCTTGTCGACGTGAATTCCGAATCCGGCATTTTATAAGTGACCGCCGAACAGGCGTAATAAACTGGACGAAAGCGGACCGATCACAATACTATTAATTTATTATCTATATTCGATATTCATTTTTTTTGTCTATCAAAATTATCTCAAATAATCAATTATGAATATATTTTTATCATTATATCTTCTTCTTCTTCTACACGCCGTCTTCTCAAGAAGGTTGAAGATCTAAACAGCTAACGAAACTTTCAACTCAGCCATTCGAAAGAGTTATATTGACGAATAGTTAAACCAACAACGAAGATCATTAAGCCATGAGTTTTGACATCTTTCTATTGACCTTTTCCCCTGAATTTTTCTTTCCAACAATTATCCGAAAAAGTCTGTATTTATTATTTCTCAAAATGTGGCCGAAGTGTTGCATTTTTCTCAATTTAACTATTTTTAGTATTTATGGAGTTTTATTAATTTCCTCCAAAACCTCCTTATTTCCTACTTTATCAGTCCAAGATATACTTAGCATTCTCCGGAAGCATCACATCTCGAAAGCTTCCTAATGTTTTTCGGTTCCAGGGTCTAGTGTCTATGATTCAGCAACATATAGAAGAACAGAAAAAATGTAACATTTAAATATATTTGTGCTCTTAGACGTTAAAAACTTTCATGGCTACGAATTACGTTCTAGCTTATTATATTCTAGAACGGATCTCATTTGGGGTCTTAGATGGCTGTGATATACGTCCTCAAATATTTATAGAACGTTACTTGTTCAATTCGATCGTCTTTTATATTATATATATTTATTGGTGTTGGTTTTTTTTAATATATATGATATGATAAAAATAATGTTTTTTTGAATCAAAAATTTTCATTGATTATTTTTATATTAATATTAAAAAACGTAAACTTGAATTAATTTAATACCCCTGAAAACTATAAGATATGTTAGCGCTCGTTCGATCAAAAAACCGGCTCGTAAATCGCTCGAACTCCTCTTTATAGACCAACAATGGAACCATCTCACGGGGAAAAATCGATGACTAAATAATAATAAATGAAAAAAAAGCAACAACCGAAAAACCTACCTAGGAAATTACATGTGATTATGAATTATTATTTATATGAGATTCGGACTACGCAGGAGAATATAAATAAGACGATCAAAAAGAAAAAAAAACACAACAAAATAACGATAAAAAAAACTTGTTTTATTCGACCCCAAGGGCGAAACAACGTCGTATCGTTTTTGATATAATCGAGCACGATTGGCTCTTTGGACGACCAATGGAGTCTAATATTCGATAATTATTAACAATTTACGATCGTAATGAAGGGGGGTAGGGTGGAGGGAGGGGGGGAAGAAATCGAAATTGATTTACGGCAATCGAAAGACCGCGATCGATTTCGATCGAATCTCCATTTTCTTCGGCCATAATCGAAAATGGCGATCGTGGAATTCTCGATGTTATTATCGCACGTGAAAATATTAATGTAATAACGTTCTTGTTCGCTTTCGTTATGCGTTAACATTCGCCAGAATCGGCGTGTAATAGTGTGTAATTTCGGTTCCCTTGACGTCGTATCTGAAGCCATTATACTTAATAGTGGCTAATAATACAGGATTTTCAACATGAGCAATGAATTCTATACATACACACATGTATCGATATTTATATGTATATAAAATATATATGTATACTCATTTTTAACTACGAATATTTATAATATTTATTTTTTATTAGAATTTAATTATAATATTTCTCATAGACTTTATTGCAATTTGAAATAGGATAATTTTATAAATAAAATATTTATTATAAATACGGATATATATGCTTTGATAAAATTTTTATAGTATTTTTAATTCTTTTAAAATATAATTACTATATGTTTCCATTTAAGGCCTGAATCAGTTTTTGTGTTGTTGAGATTAATTTCAATATATAAATTTTATACTTAATAATGTAATATTTTTCCATAAATACAATTTTAAAATGTAAATAATATTTTGAAATTTGATTTTTTTTTTGAAAGTTGGATAATTTGCAATACTTTCTTGTTTTTGTTATTTGTTTTTCTCTCTAAATTTTATTTCTGAAATATTATATATATATATATATATATATATATATATATATATATATATATATATATATATATTAACATATTAAATCATTTTGTAACAATAAAAAAATATTTAAAAATCTTATTTATTTTCAACTCTTCTATATATTGTTTATATTTAAATAATTGTAGTGGTTCACGCGTTGCTGTGTTATGCATCTAATTAAAAATCTGAACAAAAAGACAGTTTTAATACATCAAATATAATTTATTATTGTTCAAATATATACAATAAATACATCAAAATGAAAATTTACAATAAAAATATCCCTACATATATGTCATTTATTTATGGTTCACCATGGTTACACTTTTAACAAATTATAACTAATTAAACGTTATTTTGAAATTTTTAAGATATATGTTGAACCCCAACTATGATTTAAAAAAGAAAAATAAATTGGATGTGTGGTTTTTGAATCTATCGAGTACAGACACACATTAATTTATATTTATATATGATAAAATTTATCAATCATTTTCGACATATCGGAATAAAATATATTTTTTTAAAGATTATTTTTAATTCGGAAACAAAGGGAATAAATTCGACAAAAAAAAATGTGGCGACGTCGATCAGATTTCGAAAACTCGACTCTGATTCGTCGAAGCGAAGAACAATATATATATATATATATATATATATATATATATATATATATATATATATATATATATATATATATATATATATATCGTAAAATAAAAAAAAAGGCGGGAGAGAGCGAAACACGCTCACGAATTTACATACGCGCGTCCGTTGTTCTTTCGGTTTTATACGCGATATTCTCTACGTATATATATATATATTTTATTATTATTTTTTTCGTCGACATTTCAATACGCATTATAAAAACGAAACACGCATACATATATATATGTTTAGGTATAAAGAGTAAAAATTTTTCGTTGGGTTTGTGGTGTTAGTTGAAGCGTGCAAGGCAGAGGTCCGTGTTATTGGTGAGGCGAGTTCCCGCGGCGAACACTAAGCCCGCCCCACACCGGTGCCGGTAATAACACATAATGATAGGCCGCGTGGCACAAGGCACAGACCATGCCTGTCCAACCGACAATATACTATTTAAACGAAAAAAAAAAATACTCTATTTATTAGTTTTGTTTTTATTCTATCAAAAACGATCGCTCGATTCAGCTTTTTAACTTTGAATTGCGTCGCGATATCGACTAATAGTTCCAATACGATTTATATTATATTAAGGATTTTCAATGTCTTTTATTTTTGTCTGAATTAAACATAAATTATTATACGAGTATTATTGAATGACGAATTGAAATTGTATGTTGTAGTATCTTATATGTCTAGTTGGACTGTCTAATTAAATTTCTTACCATATATTGTACTATAAATTTTCAATATCTCTCATTTTTATCTGAATTCAATTTATAATTAATATACGAGTATTAGTTGAATAATAACTTGAAAGTGTTGATTGTTCTATCTTGATAAATTTGAACTAATCAATAGGTCCAATTGGACTATTCAATTAAATTTCTTATATTGTACAAAATTATTTTTATTTAAATTCAATATATAAATATTGAATTGATATTAGATTGTGCTACTACTAATTTGAACTACTTTAATATGTCTAATTGGACTAGCCAACTAAATTTCTAAATATTGTACTAAAATTTTTCAATATTTTTTATATTTGTCTAAATTCCACATATAATTAGTATATGAGATTAGTTGAATAAAGAAAATTTCTTAAATATCGTACTACAAAATTTTCAATATTTCTTATATTTGTTTATATTCAACATATAATTAATATATGAGTTGAAATTGAAACAATATTAGATTACAAAAAATGTTGAATTTCATTCTCTTTTGAATGAAATTTTGTTTCATATACCATATATTAACTTATATTATTTCTTTTTTTTTTTAATGTTATCATATTATATATACATATAATATCAACTTTATACGAGAAATCCACATATTAACTACCTTTGTTCAACAATAGCATAATAAATATCGACATATTTCTATATAGTATCATAATAAGAAAACAATATGAATATGATAAGAAATTAATTTACCATTTATGCAAGAAAAAAAATTGAATATCATATAGATTACTTATTAATTATTAATAAACTGACCTCAATCATTATTTTATTTAAATAAATATTATTTTTTATATGGTAAAAAAATATTATTATTTGGTGAACGTCGGTTTAGAGTCACTAGCATGATTTTGATCCTATCGCTTGGCGATCAAGGCACGTAAAACTTTATACGAAATAAAAATACATTTCGTGCCAGACGCACAAAGTCGACTTATATGCGGACCCCTAGTACACGAACGTACATATTTATAAACACGATGCCTTTAATTTTATTCAGTTTTAACCCCCCTCCTCCCCCTTATCGTATATATTTATAAATATATATAGTGAACGCTAGCAAGTATACGTATAATGTTTTATAGTCATGAATAGTAAATTACGTTATGTATAATATTTATTTTGTCGAAGGTTTCGACACGTCGCCGTCGTCGTCTCTGAAAAATTTTCACGCGAATTTCGCTTTTTTCAGATCGATATTGAATCGTATATTATTATTTTCTGTGTTTTATGTTTTCATATATAAAATATAGTAATTTATTTAAAAATATACAAATACAAGCGAAATTGTATTATTAAAAATCATAGTTTATCTAAAGAGACAACGATGAATGTGACTAAATATAAATTGTTAAATAAAATTGTTATAAATAATAAAGGCTTAAATATCTATGATAATTAAAAACATATTTCTTATTTATATTTTGATTTTTTTATGTGTAATTAATTTTTCAACAAAATTTGTGTGTTAACAACATGCATCATTTTCCTTTTATTTCACAATTCTATATTGAAAATTAAACTATTAAAAATAATATTTATTTTAATACAAATCTTATTGTTGAACAATATTGATTTATTTTTTTTAGGGCTTTAATATTACATTTTTTGAGAAAATCGAATGTACTTTTTCAACAATTTTCTTTTGTCCGACAAGTTAAAGGTTAATAATATATAGATTTATTTTTCTATATTAAACAATATAAAGTATATATGGTTCAAATTATACACATGTTTTGTTGTACAATTTTGATCAATTACTAATACTATTTTTAACATTTAATAAATATTTATGTGTGTGTGTGTGTGAATTATGAGATTTTTTGCGATAAATGATAAAAGCGAGTGGAAATTCATATTTCATGTTTCGTGAAAGTCGCTTTTAATCGCGTGTTCATTCGAACGACACAAATTCGAATAATTAGCACGGGATTGAATCGCGTATTTTTGCGTGTTTTTTTTTCTTTTTTTTCATATTATAATACATTCATTTTTATTATAAGTACGCGATCTAAATTGCATATCTGACTATCGCATTTTGTATGATGTAAATCGATCCGTGTCTGTGGAAAAATAAATATGTCGTGAAAAACTGAAACGCGATAAGCGAAACTAGCATCGAATCTCGTTAAAATGACAACTATATTTTAGTAATATTTTTCTATTTAAATTGTTATAATATATTCAATAATTAAAATATTATTATTATTTCAAAATATCTGCTTCAAATTTTTATTCTACTGTATAAACTCTATTTATTTTATTTGCTATTCAATGCCTTTGGATAACGTATAAAAATGTACAACGCGGATACTTAAAAAAAAACGAAAATTATCATGGTTATAATTTTTCTTAATTTCAGAATTTTCGATAAAATGAAAATTTATCATTTTTTTACTTTGCAACAATAGAACGATATGCGTGAAGAGAGGCAATATCGCGAACGACGGAAAAAACACAGGGGCGCGCCTAGGGCCGTCGATTCCAAGGTTTCGCCCTCGAAATACGCCTCAAAAAAGGAACAATGGAATCGTTTCTCTGTGTTTTTTTTCTTCTTAAGAAGTGGGCGGTATGTTGCGTGACCAGTGGGCGGTAAACCGTCTCTATATTCCCGTTTTTGAATTCGAATATTGAACATTGTTGGCGCCTAATTACCGGCCACAACTATATCGTTCACGGTCTAAAGATGTTCACGAACGCCACAATGGCACGCCACTGGATTGTGCAATAGAATTTTGTTTTTTTTTGTATTTTGATACTCTTAATAATAATTCGATCTTAAATTGAATCTAATTACATGAAAATGAATTAATCTTTTTTAAATATAAAAAATATAATATATCCATATATAAAAATATGCGAGAAAATATACGAATTATTTTTAATTTTTATAAGAAAAAAATAAATGATAAAAAATATGACACTGGAAAATATAATATAATTGACACGTTATAATAATCATCGTCATTGAAAAATGTTTACACGGAATAATACTAATATAGAATTTGTTAAAGTTTATTAAAAAATATATTTATATTATTTTATTGATATGTTAAAAATAATTTAATATGTAATTTTAAAAATGTAATATTTATAAATAAAATTATTTCGATCACTTTATTGATTTCATTTGATATTGAAAGCTGATGTATATTTGTTTTACGAACGCTTCATTTCTAATATAATTATCTATTATTTACTTTTGTTTAATTTACTGAACATAAGTACATTATTAAAATAAGTACTTAATAATAATCTACGATATTATTATATCTTTAAATAAAAAAAATTAACATCTATTAAAACGATAACTTATTTTAACTCCGAGAAAATGGTGATCGGTTAATTTTTTTCACATAGATAACATGTTATGTATGCATGCAAATGTATAATTACACGCAAGTCTGCAAATCAACAACAATAACAATAACAACAACAACAAAAAAACAATCAAAAATCCAAATATTACGCTAGAAATCGACGCCATTAATTCAATGTCGAATTTTTCCATTTTTTTCAAGCAAAAAGATAAAAACATCATTGTTTCACCACAATATTATTTTTACGTCCTTGAATTTGTATTTCGGCTGTTTCATTGTTGAAAAAATAAATATTGCATCAAAAATATTTTTTCTTGTAACACATTTTTATATTAGATATTTTTTACGTTATCGATTTTTATAAAATAAAAACAATATTCTTTATATTATATAATTAACATATTTTAAAGTTTTGTCTTTGCGTTTCAACTATAAAGCAATATTTTTTTAAGTTTTTTAGTTTATTATATACATTGAGATATAAAATTATGAAAATTTTATGTATACATTTGAATGAATTAAAAAATTATATATTTTTTTGAAATATCAAAAATACAGAACTTTTTAATATACAAATTTCAACCTACATATTTATAATTGAACAGCAGTATTAAATATATATAAGAATCAATATAAAATCTCAAATAATATACGTAAAATATCATCGAACATGTAATAGTCGACGACGTAATGACGATTTAAATAGGACAAATTAATTATTGAATTCATTCATAATACGAACCGATATTGATTAAGGCTGGCAATACTAAAATTTTCGAAATAATAAAACGTTACAAAACATAGTGATTTACGCGTTACGTGACCATATAACGTAAATAAATATATATGTACCCGTTCAAGAAGATTGCGTGTAAATAATTCAAGAATATCAAGTATTTCGTATGTCAAACACGTGAATATACATATCTTATATACAGGATGATTTATTTAAAATTGAATTAATTTTTATAAGATAAAAATAGTGTTTATATTGTGCAATTGTTGAGTTAGAAATTTTATATTTTCAAAAAAATTCGTATAGTAAAATGTTCGATTGCTATAAATCATGGTGTGTATAGTAAATATGAAAATTATTTAGTTAAATATTCATACGTCAGCCTGAGTAATACGAGTAAAAAAAGCTGTATGTCGGACCTGTCAAACCCTGCCGTGAGTAATTATATTTTTGATACCGGCTGTCAGATAAGGTCATCTAATAAAACATTAGAGGAACCGCGTTATAAAACTTGGAAAAACGATTTATACTTCACGCATATGTGTGTGTGTGTGTGTGTGTTTTTGAAAATCGTAAAAAAATTGAATTATACGAAAATTTCAGTCTTTTTCTCCCGCTACGTATTTTTTATTTCATAAATATTTTTTTTTCGATCCCGTATATAGATAGGCGCGTTTTTATCTCGATAAGTGTGTTAAATTTAGTAATATATATTTCTTTTTGTGGAAGGTCGTTAATTACGTTTCAGATGAAAGATTAAAATAAAAAATCACATTATTTAAAATTTTAAATATGTACACTATTTATTTAGTTAAAAATGCAACAAAATCAATTTACATAAAATATTTTAACGGTAAAGGCGATTATGACTATACGAATAAAGTTATCGAATTACAATCTTGATTTATCAATAATATATAAGTTAAAAATTATTAGCGCCTCTAATATACATATGATAATTTTATTTAATAAATTTTTAAAACTTTTATTTTCGAGTATTTCGTAAGAAAAGTGAATTTATATCGAGCTAGCAATCCGAATAACGAATGTGATATTACGAGTAAATTTTGAGTTAAGTGCGTATAATTGGACGTGTGCGCATAATGCCAGCATAATATATACGTTAATTTCACGACGATAATTCCAATTTATCGACGGTCATTTGTCGATTTTCGATAGACGAACAACAACAACACGACAATCGCAATAACAACATCGACAACAACATCACGCTTGATTACATTTCAAACATAATAAATAATAAGAGTAATTTTTCAATCGTCGGTTGTCAGCCGTTTTCGGTTTTCGACGATTACCGTAATTTACGCGACACTATATAATATTGTACATCGAAAGCGCATTAACTATAGTGTATTCGTGATTTTAAGGCTGTATTAATAATGATATGGATATGTAAATTTTTGTATAAATAAACAATTTTTAATTAAAATTATAATAATCGATTTTTTTCACTATATTATATATACTTTTGTCATTGATTGTAAGTTTTTGAAACGAGACGAACGTCATTGAAAATATAATGTATATGAAAAAAAAAATGACCTTTGTCGTTCTTGCAGACAAAATTCATTTTGACGGACAGGACATCCATGTCGATTTAATAATGGATAGCGTCATCCTTCCGCCAATTATGCCAAATCTTAGCAAAAAATATTTAACAATTCGCGACCTCGATGAAAATTGATAGTTTCTATAATAAGCGGCTCTATTGATTTTCATCTATTTTATTTATTTGTGCTAGAATTTTTAACTTTAATATATATATATATATATATATATATATATTTTTTTTTTTTTTTTTTTAATTATAAACCATTATTTCTCATATTTTAAATAATATATAAATTTTCGTTTTGTGAGATCGCTGTATTTATTTCGAAATACAATATATCGACATTATAAACTCGTGAGAATTTATCATACTTTCAAATATTAAATATTTTTTTCATTTATATATACACGTATATATAAATGAAAAAAAATATATATTAATACGTCTTGGAATTGTAATTAAAATAATCTGATTCGTTAGTTCTATTCAGAGTTGAACACACATATGCACATATAATTTATATGGTAAAATATAATAAAAAAATAATATGTACACATTTTTCCGTTTTATTTATGCGTTATGCGGCACAATCGCACACACGTAAAGGTGCATGTTGTGAAAAGAGTTTTAGTGGGCGCGATGTCAAAAATTTAGAGGTCTAAATTAATGATCGTTATAAATCACTGGGAAATTTCGTATTCTAAATATGGAACATTTCGGCGTATTTATTATTGCGGCTTTCGTGTTTCGTTCTGCGGGCCATTTTTCCGTACCATTATTTTTTGGTACATATTTACTCCGCCTCGGTCACGACAGGAACAAACTATCACATCAATGTTTTATACTTATTTCAAGGGAAAAGCCTATTTTATTTTTATTTATTTTCGCGTATATGTGTATGTATATGGGTGTGTCGAAATTACGAATGTGTGGTTCTTTTATCGCTTTTCCATATTTTTCCTTGTGGCGTTTTATTTAGAAAATTTTCCAGCGTTATTAGCGCGAAGCTTTTACCAGAACGTAATGCGATTTAGATTTGGATTTTTACGCGTTAATCGATGTTATAATGCGTAAAAATCGAGAAAATGGAAATTCACAATTGTTGAAAGAAGTTGTTTAGAAAATCGTACTATTATTATTATGAACGTTTTGCCTATATTCATTGTGTTTTAATATAAATAAAACAACATTGAACAAATTTCAACGAAAATATTTTAAGTAAAACTCAGTCATATTTTTATATCAGTATGAAAATATTGATATTTATATCAACGTCGATAACTTTACATTTTTTAAATAATTTTAATAATATAATAACAATATTTTTTTAAAATTGTACAATTCAATATTATTTTTAAATATTAAAATATTTTTTTTATTATTATTTTGATAAATCGTTCGATGTTCTATAAATTTAATACTGATTACCGCAAAATAAACGCATGTAAAATAATTCTATCGTAAATTTTCACAAATAAATATTACTAATTTTCATTAAACATGTTGTATATTAAATATAAAATGAAATAAATAAGTAATTCAGTGAACGACAAAGAAGAAAAAACGCGGCGATCACAAAAGAATCATACGTAAAATATGATTATATAGACCGGCACCGACACGGCAGACATTTATTGATGAATATAATATTTTATATAAGTCACTTTTGATAATAATAAACGAATATATAAATATACAAGCCTCGTATGCGCCGTTGCTCGCCACCAGATTAAAGTCATTAATTATTTCTTTTATCTTACGCAATATTGCTGTCATTTCTCACAGTGTCAAACCGTGGTCTCGAATAAAGGCACTCCTTTTCAAAATCGAAATAATAACAAAACAATAACACTTAGAGGGTACCTTGAAAAGTACGTCGAGACTATAATATATAATATATAAAAAGTAAAATGAAAAGAACTCGAAGGAACTATCGCCTTTGAATGTCTTATTTAATTTTAATTTCACGGTAGCTGCTTCGGCTCACGAGCGCTTACAAAGTAACATTTTTTTTATTATTACTATTTTTATATTTGTACGTAGATAGTGATGAATATATGTATATATATATATATATAAATATATATATATATATATATATATATATATATATATATATATATATATATATATATATACATATAATATAATATATGTAAAAGAAGAGAGGGCAAATGGTTAATGTCTCCTCGAAAACGCTTCAAATATCCGCTTAATGCGACTGCACGCCGGTAAATTTAATTTATGCGCAATAATATTTCATTAAATAAAAACTAGTGTGGAATTTCTCAAATACAGGGTTGACGGACATTTTTGTAATTTTATAATTGTTGGAATCACTTTAAAAAAAATTCAACGACGCGTCTCCATTGAAAATATTGATGATGCGTATAATAAACTTTTGAATTATTCTCATTTATATTATCATTGTTATATATTTATTTAATTAAATTAATAATTGTATAAAGATATATAAAATTATAGTAAGGATATATAATATTATAAAATAACTTAAAGTAAAAAATAACAATCGAGCTATTTCGGGTGCTTTTCATTTTTTTTATATGATATAAAAAATATAGTTTATTAGAAGAAAAATGTTTTCTTATAAAATTTTAAAATACAATGTAATATTATGAAAAATTCATATTTAAAAAATTTTGTTGACCATACAACTAGTTATAATAATTTTTAATTTGCTATATAATAATATTTTTAAATTAGTTTTAGGCACATTTATATAATAGTAAAATTTTATAAATTATAATATTTTTTTCTTCAAATTTAAAAGATATATATATATATATATATATATATATATATATATATATATATATATATATATAATCGGCAATATATATTTTTAAAATTACTATAGATTTTATAAATATGAAAATGTGTTAAAAAATGAGTATACTCAAATATTAATTTTAAATAATTGTTATTTTGTGACAAAGCGGTCGTTTGAAAACGAAATTGAGATTTGTAAATGTCAAACAAATTTGACATGTGCGCGTGTGTGCATCACGCTATATCTGTATGTATATATATATATATATATATATATATATATATCATACATTTGTATTATTTTGTGCTGTAAAAAGGAAAAACTCGCGATAAAAAATGTTAGTCGCGTGTCACATTCGTGTTTGTCACAGATGGTAGAGATTTCAATTTGTATGTAATAGTGGAAATTAGTCTGGAAAAACGACGACACCTACGCTCTTTTTTCCTCCCACCCATCCCCCCTCCGATTTTTCATTTTCGCGACTGAAATTAATATTGCGTTATGGCACAGCATCGATTCGCAGATGAAAATTTTAAATATTCATATCTGCGAAACGGATAAAGTCGATAACTGAAAGTCACGATACGAATATATAATATATACGTCCAATATTTCCATGAATATTCCCTACTCCTCGTTTGTTTTTATTTTAGTTTTCAAGCAAATCTTAATATATATATATATATATATATATATATATATATATATATATATATATATATATATATATATATATATATTATATTCGCTATTAAAATCTACGAATTTTTAGCTCAAATTTGATTTCTTATAAAATCATTCAAATATATTTAATAATGTTGAACTTTTTACTATTATATATATATATATATATATATATATATTAACATATTTTCTGATAAATATAATGAGGGAAAAATTTAATTAAAATATATAATATATTCGATATACTTTTTTTAACAATAAAAAATAGATTAAAAAAGAAAATTTGTAATACTATTTTAATAATCATATAGAGCGAGAACCGCTTGTACCTAATAAATACGCTTATAGATGTGCACATGTGTGTACAGCAGCGCTACCTGTACACTAATTAAAATGGCGCCTTCGGTGTGCGGACAAACAATCGTGAACGTGTGCGCGCACGCGTGCTCTTTCGTACGTGACGCGGCCATTATGTACGCCACTAATTAATTTATTAATTAAATAGCGCGGACGAGAACAGGTTAAATTTTTATCTTAAAACGCGGTTCGAATAGAACGATATATACATAAATAAATATATATATACACAAATGTTCACGCATTTGTACGCGCACATTAAATATGCAAAAGTAAAGTATAATATAAATTAATTTGAAGCATATAAAATATGGTATATTCTTAATATTAATGAATAAATTCATACGAATGTTATTATTAATATGGTAAAAATACGTTTCGTACACATGTACCCTTTGCGCTTTCACAATATCGAAATAAATAAATAAATAAATATATATATATATATATATATACGAGACACTGAAATATACGCATTTTATACGGCGGTAATGACGCGTGCGTGAAAATTCGCTATCATTTGTCTGCGACCGCGTAATGTAGGCGATTTCGCGCACGCACTCACGCACGCACAATTTTTCGAATAAAAAATGGCGCTCTTTTCAAATTCGTCCGCGACGTTTATAATAGGCGTTCGTTCTGTGAAAATTTTCGACGTTGTCACGCGGTCACAGTGTAAAAACACTTGCTCTTAGCCGTAACACTTTCGCCACCGGAGTCAATTTTAATTAAAAATTAATTTTATAATATGTCATCGTTATAAAGTGCGAAAATCAATATTGTGTCAGATTAACTAATTGACAAGTTGTTATTTTTTTTAATTTTCTATATTTTTATTTTATTTTTAAATTCTAATCAACTAGTTTACATGTCTTTAATTAGTTTAATTTAAAAATGTTTTTTAAAAATTCTATTCATAATTTATAATTTATATTAATATATTATAAATCTTTTATCTTTATTTTTGTTTATTTTTTTTATACTTCTATTTTAAGTATTTTATTTTATAATCATTTTTTTATTGACTTACATCTATTTGTTATTTTCTTAATATGATTATAATTTTGCGCAATATCAATTTTTACCCTTTATCGATAATATTTACATAATTTGCAATAAATTTAAATTATATCAATTTTTCAATTAATAAATAATAAAAATATTTTTTTTATAAAATTTCATTAAAGGGAAAGAGTGAGGGGGGAGGGGGAGGATTTGCGATTAATATTTCTAACGGAATTATTTCAGTAATGCAAATGGTATACAGTGAATTTTTTTTGAACAAACAGTAAATGTGTATGTGAGCGTGTGTGTGTGTGTGTGTAAAATAGAGAGAAAAAATGGCGTCGGTTTTTATCCGGTCAACATATGGCGTATCATGTCCGAACGTGACGCTGTAAACTAATTGCAAACGAATTACCGTCTAAAAAAAATCTTCGACATGTCTCCCCTATCTTTTCCTCGCTTATTCTAACCGCTAAATTTCGGTTTGTCGTTATTAAATTTTATATATTTCTTTGTCGGTGGGGGGTTTTATATATATATATATATATATATATATATATATATATATATATAAAATAATAATTTGCACGAACGTATAATATTTTCACAGATTCGTGACGTATTTATTAATTTTACTTATTACAGAAAATATACTTTAATTCTTTATTTAAAATAATATAATGCAAGAAAATACAACTATTTTTATTAGAGTGATGAATATCAATATTTAAATTCTAGTATAAAAATATTTCGTTTTTATATAACTATTAAAATATTTTAAATTATTTGATAAATGTATTAAATCGAGAAATCATTTTTTAAAGTTCAAAAAAATATTTTGAAAATCATAAAATAACATTTTTAACGTATAAATTTTTTGAGATATATTTGATATTATGTTGTAAAATAATAAAAACTTTTTGCTTACTATTAAAAAAAAAATTTTTATGTGTCAAAATAAATTGTAAATCCTATACAATCCTTTTGAAACTTCAAAAATCTCCAAAAGATCAACGCGGATTTTATTGAGAATTCCAAGTTTATTGCTTTGTTATATTATTTTATTGACAAACAATATCAAATATAAATGATATATTTTGATCAATAAAATATATAAAATTGTTCTTAGATATTATTTTTAATATCTGAGAATGATTAAAAAATAAAAATTATACATAAAGAAGATTGTAAAAAAAAATGTTAAATTCATATTTTAGCTATTCTAAATGTATGTAATAATATATTTTACAAATATTTCGCTTTGATTTATGCGATAATAAGAATGTTACTCGTAATATAATTGAAGATTTACATATTTCGAAGTGAAAATCTCATCGCATTTCCGCTCGGTTAGATCAATTCATACGCGACAAAATAAATGAGCAAACACACAGAGGAAAAATTTCTGTCGTCGAATTTTCCTAGACGTTTTCCAGGAGTTTTTCGTATATATATATATATAATATAATATATATGTGTGTCTTTTTTTTCAAAAATAGGTACACATACGTACTTATAAGTGTACGTATTACACTATTATTATCAAAGAACCCTCTCTAAAATACCGTACGTACCATTAACTATGCACAAAGCTGTCGACGCGAAAATTTGACAATCTCGTCTCGCGAACAAGGAAAAACAGGGCCGCTTCTATTGGTATTTTTCATAATTTATATCGTGTGATATTTAATATGACATTTGATAAAAATAAATTATTATTTTCACTATACAAATTTTCAAAAAGATTCCGATTTAAAATTTTACATTTCCTTTTTCGCACAAACTAATAAACAAAATAATTTAATTATATTTTGTGAGTTAAATATCAATAAAGAATTTCATAGCAAATATTAAACGAAATTTTATTTTAAAAATATTTCTTTTATTTTAGAACGTAAATAAAAAAAATATGCTTCATTAAACAAAAATATAATAGAATCAGAATATAAATTTTAAAATAATATTTAAATTATTATTTATAATATTATTTAAAACGAATAAATATATTTTTTTATAATATTAATATATAGTATGTTACGAACGAAAAATAATGAATGATGTTACGAATTTACTTTTTGGCAAACCGTGAACATATTTTATAATAGAAAAAATCGATAGTTGAATAATCTATTATAAGATTTCATTGAAATTTTGCTATGTAAAAATTTTCGTTTTCAATTTCGTCTATTTTACAAGGGGCTTCTACAACCCCACAATACGTCCGCTTATTTCGCGGACTCGGGGGGTGGAAAACGGCGATAATATGTACGAGAATGTTTGCCGGAAACCGAAAGCAATTTATCACAATAGAAAGCGTGTATGTGTATGCGAATTTTCACACACACACACACACATATATATATATATATATATATATATATGAATATTCGTATGATTCGTATGATATAAGAGTAAAGTCTCAAGAATACTCAAAACAGAAGAAATTTTAAAATATACACTATCAAGCAATATTCGTATAACCGAATTATGTAATGAAAAATGGCAAATTTTTAAATTTAATTTGGATTATTATAAATTTGATATTATATAATTTTAAATATAGAATGGCAAATAGATATATATATATATATATATATATATATATATATAGTATGTTTATATCAGATATATTCAGAACGGACATTCGGTGTGTGCGATATTGAGCAACTACCGTTTTCACTATCTTCGTTCGTATTATTCGACGTATGCTGTAGAAAATCAACATTGGCATCCCCGTTTTCAAAGCCACCTCGACAACCGTCAAACCACCCCATCGGAGAATTTCCACAGGAGACTACCCTTTGTCGAGATATGTGCGGGGGGGGGGATGACGCGTAAGCCTTTCATCCGGTTGACAAGACGTTGATTGGCTCTCATTGGCTGCTTAACAAGCCTCCAGCTTTGTCGACGTATACTTCCATATCAAGATACGAAGACTGTGATGGTTTGGGGTGCGGCGGATGAGGTGGTGACTCCATGGGGGGATTCCCTGTCAAAACACTTCTTGACTTCCGTCCTATACTCAAAACATATATATATATATATATATATATATATATATATATATATATATATATATATATATATATATATATATATATATATATATATTCATCCTCTATATATTGAAAAGGTCTTTTCTACACATACGTATTATTATTAATATTATTATTACAACGTTTGCAGAATAAATTTATAAAATGCATGATAATATTATTAAAAAATATATCCTAGTACAATATTATAAAATTATCCATTAAATATTGTTATACAAGAGTATTGCATTTTATAAACAAAATTAATAGGATTTATTTTTATCCAAAATATGATCTTTTAATTAGTGAAATATATATAATTAACACTTTTTTCAACTTAATTCGATTCTATAGGATTTAATTACTTGTAGATGCAAAATTTTTTGTGCCTTATGCTATGGTCTTTGAAAATATCTTATTAAACAGTTCAGATTCCATCTATAATTAAATTATTTATTGAAGGCGATTTTGAATATTATTTTTAGCAAAGTTATGACGGGATTTAAAATGTATGAAAATTTGTAAAAATAAGTTTGTTTACACTGTGTCTTCTGTCAAGTTTTACGTCAAAGCATATATTTATGTTGAAGAAATTTTATATTGAAAGATTTATTTTTTCACAATAAAATCACCATTTAACAAGATTATTTTTTTACTGACACAAAATTTGTATATCATATTAACCTTTCAAAATATCTAAAAACGACTTTAAAAACCTAAGTTCGTAAGTGTGCTTTTCCAGTCAATAGACTGTTATGATTAAGAAAATATTTCATAATTTTCGTCTTTTCTACATTTTTTCTATGAAAAATTATTTTGTTTGTTTACTATAAACTATTGAATAAAATAGATGTAAAAAATCCGGCAAATATGAACGGTAATTTTCTATATAATCTACCGTAAAATGTATCGTGTACATTGAAATTCAGATTATAAATTTATATGCATCATTGTTTAAATATAATAAAAGGCCAAGCCTTCTATTGATGTGTCCATAAAAATCTATATTCGTGCGTAATTGAGCATAAAAATTACAATATTCAATTCGAAAGTGATCAATGTGCGATTCGTCGTTGATGAATGTGATTTTGAAAATGTCGTTGATAAATCATTCACTAAAGAAAATGGAAGAGTTCATATTAAAAAAAATAAACAGTTCTATTTTTACGTTTAGTATAATTAAATTGAAAAATATAATTATTTCTACGTCTTTTTTGACAATAAAAGTATTTTCATTTTGTGTATTATATATATATATAGAAATTAAATATAAAATAATATATAATTATATTTTCATTAATAAACTTTCATTTAGATAATGTAATTTGTTTATTGGTATACAACTATATTCTATATTTGATTCCGAAGTATGAATCTTACTTCTGGAATTAAAGAAAAATGATACGATAGTGAAATGTAGATTTTTTTTATTATTTTTCCTACTATTTTATTTTGAAGATATAGATGTTATGATTTCTTTCAATAGTTAATTAAAAAAATAAATATAAAACTCAATGAAGTTTGACTTGTTATTAAATCGTAGTCTCTGTCGATTCCTGTTCAAAGAGGATACATTTTTTTTAAAGATAATAATAATAATCGAGATGGTCGATACGTTCGTTTTGATCAAGATTAATATGGCGGCAAACACTTCGCGTGGGAAGAAAAGAAAGAAGATCGGAGAAAGAGTCCAAAAGTAGTTTTCTTCCCACAGAATGGTAGACGCCCGGTTGACGTCGGAACAAATCTCTCATTATTAGTCTTTTTGTTAGATGCAATCGGCTGTGTGTATGTTCATGTACGTATGTGTACGTGCATATATATATATATATATATATATATATATATATATATATATATATATATATTCAGAGTGCTCCAAAAAAATTTGAATAAGTGTAACTTCAATGTATATTAAATTATATCTACAGCATGTTCCAATAAAGACAATCAATTCTATTAAATATATAGAATGTTTAATTAGTCGTATTTAAAGATAATTTATTACAATTATCCTTCGATTTACACTAAAGATAGGTACAAGACAAAATCGTGTAAAACGAAATAAACTCCCAACATGTGCTCTATTTATTTCTACTTATTTAGGTAAAACATCTTTAAAAAACCTACCTATTGGATTAATTATAGATTAGGAACAAAAATAAAACAAAGAAATATTTAGTAAGTTTAATTGCTGTCAACACAACTATCAGTTTTTTTCCCAAAATTATTACCAAATAAATGAGACTTAAAATTTTTTTAATGATACAATATTGTGATCAAAAAGTAAGGTGAATTAGTTTATAAATGTAAATTCTTTATTTATTCTTTCAAATCAATTTAATACCCTTCAAAGTAATCTCTGACCGATAAAACGCACTTTAGCCAACGCTTTTTCCAGTTCTCGATACAGTCGGAATATTCTTTTTCCAGTATAGCCTTTCAAGACCTTCTTCGATTCGGTTTTTATCTCCTTAATTGCATCAAAACGGCATCCCCGCATTATTCTTTTAATTTTACTGAATAGCTAGAAGTTGCACGGAGCCAAATCAAGTGAATACGGTGGTTGCGGAACGATATGAGTTGAGTTTATGTGATAATGAATTAAACGCTTGACAAATATTACAGAAAGTCCTACCAACCTAGGAAAAAAAATACAAATTACCTATCTTCCTAATATCCAGGAATTTTAAATGACAATTTTACTTTACTTTTTGATCACAGTAGTATATATTTTTTAAAATAAATCAACAATCTTGACTTAATAAATTCTATAAATATTTCATGTATTATATAATATTATGTTATGAAATTTCATATTATTTTTAGATAGATTTTTATTTAATATTTTAATTTGGAAAAAAAGTGAACATTCGAAATACTTCACCCACATTCACGACAATAATGAAAAACTTCGCAGTCGTGCGGATTTTTAAAATGTGCGCGTTGTTTTTTTCGTGCCACGCTGTATATATATTCTTTTATGTGTACATTTTTTCTCGATTCTTTCTTCGGCTTTATCTGGCTGGAGCGCCACGCCCATAAAAAGAGCCTCACCTGAGGAGGGAGTTCTCTAGCACGCCTCAAAAGCCCATACATTGTTGAACGGAATCGACAAAAACCGATATTTCTCGTTGCCGAATGAAAAAAAAAATATATTAAAAAAAAGGAGAAAAAGAAAAATTGTAAAAAAAATAAACTTACACCCCCTACCCCACTTTTCCACTTATTTTATGTTATATATATATATATATATATATATATATGTATATATATATATATATATGTATATATATATATATATGTATATATATATATATATATATATATATATATATATATACATGTATTATATTATATATTTCTTATGTGGCACAGTGGAAAGATTTAATCAATTCGTATAAACGTTCGAGAAGAACTTCTACAGCACTGTCGAATTTTGTTATTTTAGTTTAAGTTCGTTTTTTTCGATTCTGAAGATTCCTCGATCTGTTCGTCTTATATATTATATACGTGTGTGTACACACACACACACACACGTACACACACACACACACACATATATATTTATATATATGTGTGTGTGTGTGTGTTACATTTAAAGTGCAAAATACTATTTTAGGTAGGTAAAATGGTATAAAAAAAATAAATAAAAAACGTAGAAATCAACTGTCGAATGATTGTACAATTAATTTATAAAATATTTATGAATACGTAGATTGTAATATTTAGACTATTTTAATATTTGTTTGATGTAATTATAAAAATCGATAATTGAGTAAAGAATTTTTGAAAATCAATTTCCAAGTTAACCGTGTCTCTAATATTAACTTTCAAATTTGCCAATTTATCCAGATAATAAAGGTAATAAAGAAGAAAAGCTAAATTTTAACGTTGACTGGTCTATTGAGTAATTTAGCACATTATCGATTTCCGTACTTTATAGTAATACGCACACACACATATTATTATTATTTATATTATATATTAAATCAAAATATTTTCATCTTATTACTAACCGCTCGTACATCAAGGTAATCAAGTTTTTATATTTGTAATAATTCAACGCTTGAATTTTTATCTTGTATATTTCGAATTAAAATTTATATTGTTATTATTTAATATAATGTAAATAATATGTATTATTTATAAATATATTTTATATTAAATTTCATACTTTGTACATTAAAACTGCGCCATATAATTTATTCTTAGTAAATAGTTATAATCTCCGAGTTACATTTGTTTTTACAACTCTTTGTTTCTTCATCACGATAATGCACCTTGTCATAATGCATTGTTTCTTTGTGACTTTTTTGCCAAAAACTCGACTCATATCGTGTCGAGATCACCGTATTCACTTGATTTGGCTCCGTGCGACTTCTGGCTATTCAGCAAAATTAAAAGACCAATGCGAGGACGCCGTTTTTGACACAATTAAGGAGATTAAAACCAAATCGAAGAAGGTCTATACCAAAAAAAGACTATTCCGACTGTTTCGAAGACTGAAAAAAACGTTGGCTAAAATGCATTTTATCGGTCGGAGATTACTTTGAAGGGGATTAAATTGATTTGGAAAAATAAATAAATAATTTACATTTATAAACCAATTCACCTTACTTTTTGATCATAGTGTTATATATTATTTTCATACTGAATATAATATGATTCTTTATATGTGAAAACAATACGTTCGATCATATATATATATATATATATATATATATATATATATATATATATATATATATATATATATATATATATATATATATATATATATATATATATATATACGGCAAATTGCGAATGTCACTCGCTAACAAACAGAAGATTTCATATGTATAAGATTGGAGAGAAAAAAAAAATTTGAGAGCCAGGGATATTCAATCTTTTGAGAGGCGATGGATTCTCCGCCTACCAACGTAGACAAATCGAGTGTCAAGAGCTAATAAGCGGCCAGAGATAGCCGGACAAATGCCTTTTCCTTCACAACCTTCAATCATACCCGCGATTTCGAGCCAAATCTTCCTATCCGGATCTCCATTTTTTTTTTCTTCTTCTTCTTTTTCATTTTTGTACCACTTCGACGTCGTATTTTTTATATTTTTTTTATTATTATTATATTTTACCTTCATATTATTACACATATATAATATATTAGTGTTTGGGACGAGAAACGTATATTTATCGGCTTATTTAATAGTCATAACGTGAATGGAACTAAAACGTCTTTCCCGGTATATTAAATATATATCTATGCGTAGATTTAAAAATAGGCACATCCGTTTATATTTTTATTTTTATTTTTGAACATTATATAAAAAATATATATTTTTTCAATATAGTCTCACGGTCACGATTCTTTCGATATATTATAATTAAAATTATTTATATGTTAACTAGCCGTACCCGTTCACGCGTTGCTGTGTTATGCATCTAGTTAAAAATCTGAACAAAAAGGCAGTTTTGATACATCAAACATAATTTATTAATAATCAAATTTATACAAAACATTAAAATGAAAATTAACAATAAAATTATCCCTACACATATGTCATTTATTCATGGTTAACATAGTTACACTTTTAACAAAATATTACTAATTAAATACTATTTTAAAATTTGTTCGGGAGTACCTAGAACCCCAACTCTAAATTATTAAAACAACTTATACATACAAAAAATACAACATTGACAATAAATTTTATTTAATGTTACAAAATTGTTTAATATATGTAAATCGAATATATTTTTTATATAAACCTCGTATATTTTGGTTAAAATTAGAAAGCAGTTTGAAGGTCTCAGTTGAATCTAAAAACGATAATCTTCATGTGAAAACAAGGAATTATAAAGAAATAAAGGTTAGTACGCGTTGAATATACGGGATATATCGGATATACATGGTGAATCTGAAAAATATTGTATATATAAAGTCGAATATTCGATATAATAAAACGTTATAGGGAATTTTAAGTGAGTATAAAAGCGTGGAGCGCTTATGGAGAATTTTTTCGATTATCATACCGATATAATGGTACACAATTACAATAAAAACTCACTCCACGTTTCGAAAAAAAAAATCGTTTCATATTCGTATAAAATCTGAAGAAATATATTATTATTATATTGGTATTCGCTACGCGGTACTTCTTCCATAGAAACGGGAAGCCGAGGGAAGCGCTATATCTCATTCAGGTTATCAAACACAATGAATTGCAAAAAATCTTTTCCAATTCAAAACCCAAAGCTCCCTTTCAAGCTCAAAGCTCAGATTTGGTTTTCGCTCTCTTTGCTTTTTCGCCTATATATCCCTCCTTTTACAAATCCAATTGTACTAGACGTGGAAAATCTAAAAGGAAAACCGACCGAGCAACCGTCAAAAAAAAAGGTTTATCTCGGCGGAAAAACTAAGGACTCACTGTGAAATAAAAGATGCGAACGTCTACTTTTCATATTTTCAAATCTTTTCCGTTCCAATGGATAGAGATTTTTTTTCCTCGCAGCCGAAATATAAAAACTTAAGTCACATTTTCATCAAAAAATAATTTATTTCTCAAATATTACTATGGCGTTAAAATTATTTTAATATTATAAATTAAATAAAACTTAAATATTATTTGTATTACTTGTCGTTTCAATTACAAAATAATACATTTATACGTGGAAAATTTTAAGTCATTAAAATATTTTCATTTCATAGTATTTCAAAATTCAAAAAATGTAAAATTTTCATAAAATTATTATATTGAAATAATAGACGAAACGAAAAAAAATACACATTATTTAAATTTAAAAAAAATAGTATACGTCGCGACATCTACTTAAAAAAATAAAAATAATATGAAAAGAAATATCGTGCTTTTATATTCATTAAAATATTTTACTTATTAATTGAAATACAACGAATATCTGATTGAATATTTCCATTATAATACAAAGTGAGCACATTCATAATTACATAAGAAATAACGATGATATATATTTTTTTTACTATATAAAAAAAAAAACAAAAATAACAGGTACTTGTTAATATACTATTTTATAAAATTTATAAACCATTTTCTATGGCATTAAAATATTAACGTACGTCTCATAAACAGAATTCAATTATATGAAGAGACAGTTTAACAATACAATAATAACACTTCCACAATAACAATGCATAATATAATGAAGACATCGCAGAATCGCAGTTCAATTATATTCGCCGAAGAAAGCCTCGGTGATTTCTCCACGAATCTCATTCATCTCCGCAACCTTCGTATTCGCCACGCCACCCAATCATCCCCCCGTAAAAGTGGGAGGATGATCCGCCAACCCCGCGCAACCACATAATATTCGAGGCGATGACAATTCTTTTTTTGCCAGAGGACGCGGATCGTGTCCCGTTCTTAAGGCTCGGCCACAAAGCCTCTTCCAAACGGTTTTTTTTCTTATTATTTTTTCCTCCTCCATTTTTTTATCTCTCTCGCTCTCTCTCTCTCTTTCCCCGCCTCGCTTAAAAACCTCTCCCGTCGTCCGAGAAGCGTTATTTTTTTCAAACTCATACTACGATCCCCCTTTTTCTCGGTTTTTCCTCGTTTTCTTCTTTTGCTACCCCATCAGAAGTGTGGCAACATTTTGCGTCGCGTGATTAATGATGGACGTTTGGCGCGATGGATGTCGGCGAATATCGCGAGAAATGCTCGCGAGCGACTCTAAATGCTAACAAAATGCGCCAAAAATATACATATGCGAGGGTAAAACTAATACAAATACAAAAAGAATTTATATATATTTACATACTCACATATATTAGTCTTCTGATATATAGTGCTTTCAATTGTATTCCTTGGTTAGGCGCATATATTATTTGCATAAAATAACACGAAGAATATTTTTGACAAATTTTAATTATTTTTTTCTGCTATCAAAATAAATTTTATATATTTGCATATTAATTTCAATTTTAATGAATAAAATTTAATGATATAAATCACTATTTTTCGTCAAAAATAACAATGTTCTTAGTGACTATATAAACAATTCTAGAAAAAAATTACAACGAAACCGCTGAAATGAGGATAAATCTATGACAGTTTTAGATTAATAATGTTTATATTATTAATTGTAGTTTAATGAGTTCAATATTATGCCAAAAGAAGATTTTTAAAAGCATCGTTCATGTGTAGTCAGTCTCTTTATATGACATAGATTTTTTTACTTAAAGAAAGTTTTGTAGACATAAAAACTAGTAGTCAAAGAGTGCAAAATCTAAGCTATATTTCGATAAATTTTATTTATTTTTTATCTAATTGATTACTACCGATAGAGATTAGAACTAATCGTTTCTCTAGGTTTTAGAATCTCACAATGCATATTTCCCTTCTAATCTAGTCGTATTTTATATGCAACATAATCTTACTGATTTCACTTTTACTTTCACTTGCTATATATAGCAAGTTATATATATATGAGTTTTAAATAAATGCTAAAATAAATGTTTACAAATGCTATATATATGAGTTTTTACTCATCAGATTTATAATACAAAAATCATTACTCAACAGAGCAATATTTATTTTATATGTTGATTTAAGATAGTTTTTAATACGATAATTAATTTAGAGTAAATTGCGATTTTCTTTGGGAAAGTGATTTCATTAAATATACTAATGATTCAAAATTATAACAAATAATATGATGTAATTTACAACATAAAAGAGATGTTTTCTGGTATATTAATTAATTTATAATAAATATTTATTTCATTTGAAAAAGATAATAATTACAAAATTCTTTATAATAAAAATATGATGAATATTTACACACACACACACACACACACACATATATATATATATATATATATATATATATATATATATATATATTGTATATGAAAGAATTTTTACAATTTCAATTTTCATTTAGACATCATGAATGGTAATAAAGTTTTATGAGAGAATGTCGCATGAAAAAGTCAAAAGAACATTGTCTTCGAAAAGATTAAAAGAAAAAGTGAGATATTTTTTCAAGAAACATTCATTAAAAATTATATCGCTTTTCTGAATCTACTTCAATATGTCAATACTAGTATTTTAATATAAAGTATTTAAGATTTCCATATAATTAAAACTTTAATAATTTGTCATATTTTAAATAAGGATTCGAGTTCAAACTTTGACCGCGATTGAAATCAACTCGTAAATTCCAAATTGTAATTTCAAAGCAGACGTATTCAAACCACCATAAGTGAAATTAATACTGGTCGTTGTTTAGAATAATTTACATATGTTCTGCGGTGTTTTCCACTCGAAATGGGGTGGCTTATCTCGAGCATTTAACAATATAGCATGTATGAAGGGATGGTGCAGTGCAGTGGGTGAATTTCCGAATTTCGGAGGTGCCGAGGGTAGTTCCGGTATACGAGAGATGGTTAAGTGCCCAGAAGTGAGATATCAAACACCTCTTAACTCGACCTTTCCCAAAATTTGTTCTCAAGACTCAAATTTTATTTCATTATTTTTTTAACAAATATTTTAATTTATATCATTTCAATAGCAATCTAATTTGTATTTGTAAAATTTCAAAAAGTAAGGTGAAATTGTCATTTAAAACTGCATTTTTTTCCTGGTTGGTAAACATGGTTGGTTTCCAAGCATCTGTTTGTCAAAAGGTTTAATTATCTCCGAGTTACACGTGTTTGTACAACTCTTGGTTCGACTCATATCGTTCCGCAACCACTGTATTCGCCTTATTTATTTCCGTGCGATTTCTGGCTATTCAACAAACTCAAAAGGTTAATGCGGGGACGCTGTTTTGACACGATTGAAGAGATAAAATCCGAATCGAAGAAGGTCTTGAAGACTATACCGAAAAAAAACTATTCCTACTGTTTCGAGAACTAGAAAAGTGTTGGTAAAAGTGGGATTAATTTGAAGGAAATTAAATTGATTTGGAAATTCACCTTACTTTTTGATTACAGTGTTATATATAAAATGTTTCTATAGAAATTCGAATTACTTATGATATTATAAATAATTATTTTTGATATCAATCTGAAAGTGTCGAACATAGATATTAAAATTTATAACTGGGTTAAGTATGTGGTTTAACAAAAATTGAGAAGCACACGTTTAACCGACTACCACATAGGGAAGATGCAAGGAAGCTTTTGTCACACGACGTTTTGTGGCATCTTTTGCACCCCATACGAAAAGCAAATTTGCCACCCTCTCGTCGAAAACATAGCTTCGGTGTGTAGTTAAAAACGCCACCAGCTCATATATATACACCACCCTGCGGTGTGGTGAAGATCCACCCCTTGACTGTGGATGTGCATTCTGCCAGGTTGTTCTCGCCGCAAAGGGTGCATTTTCATAAACATGAACCGTCAAGATTTCCAGCACTCCAAACTTGCCCGGTTTGCAGATTAAGCTCATTAGTGGAGACGTCTCATGTTTATGTGTGGTGTTTGTTAGGCCAAAATTTCTTTATTTAATCGTATACTATTTTATATTCAAACGTATTCATAATGAAATATTCACTAAATTATCTTTTTATAACATTCAAAATAAAGTTTTACCGATTTTTTTTAATTATCATTTATTATTTATTTAAAAATTAATCCAAAATATGGTTTCCTTCAATAATTCAAATCGTTTCAACAGTTTACTCAAATTATTATAATAGAAATCTTCCTTCTGGGGGTAAATTAGTCTTCCACTACTATTTAGATATTATACACTTTTCTATTAAGAATGTTTTTGCAACGATCTGGAAAGGTAATAATAAGATATTTCAAAATATATTTCTTAATAAAAAACCAACTTTTTAACATAATCAAGAAAAAAACAAAGTTTAAAAGTTTACAAATTACAAAAATTAGTGTTGAAATAACGATCCTCCAAACTATTACTATAGCTTCTTAAAACACTTCACATATGTTTTATTTATTTGTACTCGTTGTTTACTTACTTATGCAATATAATATATCTTAAATGTACTTTTCTTATATTTTTAATTTTAAAAACTTCTTGATATTAATTGACATCATTGAAAAATATAAATTATCTATTCATATTGCTTTCAAAAAAATAAAAAAATCTCTCTTAATCCTAATATATATTTATATATATTGGCTGTCATTTTTTGGTAGTATATATTTTTATTCATATATTGTATAATGAATCATAAAGTTATCGCACATCTTACGTTGAAATTCGACGTTCTCGCACAAAATTTGATAACAATCTACATGAAAGGTACAGAGGGGACCAAAAAAATAAAAATAAAAAGAGAGCAAAAATGCATATATATATATATATATATATATATATATATATATATATATATATATATATATATATATATATAGCGATCGTCAGGGATCGAACGGGAAGTGAATCTTCGTAAGTGATGTAAATGTTGTTCGAGAGGCGAAACACGCTTATCTGACATTTTTATTTCGAGGACGCTCCAGCTCGAAATGTTACTTTGATTGTTCATAAAACTGAAAGCGTTCACTTTTCCGATCGTTACCGAAACCGAAAACCACCCTCTCGATACCCCCTCCCTTCCCCAAAACCCACCTCGTTTCCGACCAGGTGCCGAAATTTAACCGCGAATTTCGCCCTTTTGCAACCGAAAACCACCCATCACCCCCATACCGTTCATTTGAGGTGTAAAAATTTACACACTTATCGGCCGGAATGTTTTTATGGGAAAAAATCACCGATCGACGAAACATCCTCTAGGCTCTCTCGTTCCCTATCTCAACGAAAACACCTTTTCGAGCTTCGGTAAAAAAAAATGTCGGAATATTATTAAACATAGATATTTTCGTTCGGCTCTCGTTATAGACGTTCATTATTGACGATTCGTTTCGTTTCCTCCTTCTAGTCATATCGATTTTCAGCTGAACGTTTTATATTCGTTAGGAGTGAAAATTTTTTAAATACACCTAAAACTAAAACGATAAGATCGTTCTTTTACAATGTATTATTAATTATTTTCTTTTTTTTTAATTATATTTTTTACCAAACTATGAATGTATAAAAATGTTAAAATAATTTATTTATTATTTGAGATAACGACATCATTTATATTGAAGAAATAAATTTAAATTAGAATAATGGAAAATATGTAAGAATTGACGATTTAAATGGGAGCCAAACATGTTTTTTATTCTTTGAAATTCGTTTAAAAAGTGTATGCAAAAGTAATCATTCCCACACGGGCGGTTTTTTTATTATTGTTTTTATGCGTTGTATTTTTAAGAATTTATGGGTGGTTTAGGGGGTGGTTCGATTCTTTGCATAAGGCACGATGGCAGGTTGTTGTTTACTCCGGGGGGACTATTTTGAAATTGAAATTAGAGCAGTGCGGCTTCAAGACCTGACAAAAGCAATGGAGTGGGAACTTGCGCAAAAGATTGTAGAAAATATTTTTTTTAAGTAAATTAGAATAAAGAAAATGGATTCGCAGTAATGTTTAATCGATCATTGTATATTTTTATTCACTTCGAAAATAATTATCTATCGTATATTATATAAATAAAATGGTATCGTTGAAGTCTTACTCCATCTAAAAATCAACCTTTATATATATTTTTTAAATTTTATTAACATTAAATAATTGATTTTTGATAGGTTTCTGAATAAAAAAATGAATGAAAAATGAAAAAAATTAATACTTAATCTAGAATTTGAATTTGAGATTTAACGCATATAACTTAATGCTCAGGTTTTTTTCACAAAAATACAACTATAAACCTTAAGTTCTTTAATTTATATTTTATATAAAAATAAAAAATGATATTTAACGTCTCACGAGTGTAGATCGTTTACGTATCATTACTAACTACAAAACAAGTTGAAACCTGAGAGCAGGGCTCGGATTAGTGCAATTGTCTAATAGTATTAAGTGGTTAAACAAATTTTTATCTACAATAAATTTACATTAAAATGTTAAAAATTATAAATCAGTTACATTAATGAACGATATTTTATGTTCAAAATATATTTATTTTGTAAACATTAATCATATAACTGATGATTATTATATATTAAAAAAAAAACATTTACGTTTGAAAGAGAGCATTATGCTTTTACAGAATGTTGTGTTGTTTTATATTAACTATTTTTTCATTGAAACAGATAGTAAAAAGTATGATTAAGTATAATTTTAAAGGCTCAATAGGATATTTTTTCGAAAAAAAAACCACTTTAGACGACTTCACCGCGAGCAAGTGTAAAAAAGTTCTGCGGCAACGCCGATTACCGCCGGTGGGGTAACAACAAGCCAGAAAGAGCAAATGAAAAGCAAAAGAAGCCGAAGTATTAGTTTTAAAACGGAAAACGGGGAATGTCGTGGGGAAAAATAAAAGTAAATTATGGGCGGGCAACTTTTCGGGAAAATAAATGTTCACGCTCGGCCGGCCGCAAGAAGCGAACGGCCGACTCCGATTTTCCGATTTTCATTTGCGAAAAAATTCCTTCGCTAGAAAAGTGAAAAAAAATCACACAGAAAAAAAAATAAAATAAAACCGAGACGAAGACGCGAGGAAAAAAGTAAAAGTAAGAAAAAAATGCGACATTCCCGGACTGTCCAATTTTTTTTCCGGTCGATCGACTATCGTCTCTTTATGAACTTTTAAAGATGTTTATGAGTTTTTGATAGAACTTCGTAAATATGTATTAAACGAGTATAATTATGCAACTAAATATTTTTTTCACATATAAATGAAGTATCAATAATTTTACTAAAATATTTTTATTTACAACTAGTGTACGAATCCGTACACTACTAGTTGTAAATAGAAACAAATATTTAGTGAGAAAAATAGCAGAAAAACATGAAGTAATTAATATAATTTTATTAAAATTAATATTAAAATCGTGCCCTTCGTAATCAATAGAATAATTCGAAAACGAAAACTTGGGTGACGTTATTGAAATTATTTACGTGAAGTTCACGACGAAGAAATAGAACGACAGAAACGCAGATCCAGTATTATATAATATGTATGCGAGAAAGAGGGAAATACAGATAGAAAGGCATCCTCCGGAAAACTTATATCCCATCACGAGTTCCCATCACGAACTTTGAATCCATCCAGGGGGTTTCAACGGTGACGAAGGGTGGTTTGGCCACCCCTTCACTCTCTGTAGCTAGTGCCAGGTGCTGCTGATGGCTCCAGATGAATAAATTTCATTATTTTCAATATCTGACTTTTTAAAATATACCGAATATATTCCGATGCCGCGGGGTGCCCCGTCCATCTATCTTCCCAATATTGCCACGGAATATCGATATGCGCGAAGAATACATATGCAAACCTAAAAAACGAACGTTTCACGTGATTTTTTTATGTCGACAGAAAAAAAATACATATACCCGAGAATTTCAAATATATAAATATGTAAAAAATAATAATATTTTATATCGTACAATACTTATCAATTAATCCGCCTGTTGAATGCGTATCAAAGATTTCACAATTTAATCAATGCAAATATTCGACTTTCGCACCCTTTCCGCTCACGGGTTAAAATCTACCGTCGCGTAAAAGATATGTCTCGACCATATAAACCGGCATCACGAGGGTTAAGATTTATAACGCTAAGGGCTCTCTTATATCTACATATTCTGCATTTTAGTGATTCCCCGTCGAGACCAGTGACTACACGTGTTAATAAAACGATACTGCTATTAATCACACATTCCTCGCGTATGACATATTTTTAAATCAATATTTCACATTCTAATACAATTATTTGAATTAAATATAAAAACCGTTTAATTTTTTTTTTCGTTTTATACGAAGCAATTATATAGTATCATAGTATAAAAAAATTGAATCAATTTTTTTAAGGTCTATTTATTTTATTATATGTTATATTTATTAATATAAAATGAAAAACATCGAGAACTCAATACATTCACGAGCCGTTCGTTTTCAATTTTCATCAATTTCTAACCCCTTCGTCGGAGAGTTCCCCAGAAAGAGTTAAATACCCCGTCGACGTTTCCACGAATTGTTTTTATGCGTCGTTTTCCTTTCTTTTTTTTTATTTTTATTCTTCTTCCCGTCGTCGTTTTCCTCTCCGTTTTAAAGATCTCATTCGGTGCTTTTCAATTTCAAAGAGAGGATTTTCCTTTTCGAGTGCACGCGAAAAATGTCACGACGTAATTGAAGGGTGCATTCGTCTTCATGAAAACGCAAACGAGCCCAGCGGAACAATATCGTCAATTTGGACTTACTTTTAGCGCAATCGGACGACTCTTTAGAATTAATTTTGGGGGACGAAAATAGCGTATTTAATTAATTTTATATCATGCGACAATATTTTCGACGATATAACACGACGACGTATTTCTTTATTCGTAAATAAGTGTACGTTTTCGTTTATCATAGAAGGGGTGATATTTTTTATGATTTTTCTTTGTCGTCCACGGTTACAGGGACCACTTCGCGTGCACACTGGGTCTAGATAGAGGCTTCGCACATGTTAGGAATAAAGCGAGGTGTCGAGGCTATTATTTCTGCTGTGTCACGAACTAAACTGGGCATAATAAAAACATCGCTGTGTGAGCAACCGTCCGCCCTTTACGACAGCGTATAGATGTATAGGCGGTCGGTCTTCGTCAGATAAGAATATCAAAGTTCAAAACATGACAATATTCAACTCGCCCACCCTCAGAAGGCAGTCACGTTTTGTGAGGTGACAGTGGGCGCTTCCTGAAGGCGATACTCGCCCTTTGCTTTCTTCAAGCGGGTTGTGAACTTTTCTTTTCAGTACATCACATGTGTTGTTATTTTATTATTATTTTTTTACTCACTAAAGCTATTCAAAATCTAGATAAACTATTATATGGTATATGAAAAATCTCGTTATATATATATATATATATATATATATATATATATATATATATATAATGTTTATTTTAAAAAAATCTAATAATTATTTAAATCACATTTAGACGGTATTTAAATATATTTCATAAAAGAAGACCATTTTGTAATTTCTACTTAGTTTCTAATTTTCTCATTCTACGAGAACCGATGATTGACGACACATTTTATACGTACAAACGATATGCGCATATAAAGATTTATAATTTAGCAGAGTTTCAAACCTTTGTGTGTGACGCTCGTAATAGATGTCGCCACTTGCACATAAAAAAAATATTGTAATAAAAATACACCCTTTTACCATATATGGTATGTACATTTTTTTCACTACTTTTATTATACGATATAATATATTTATTTTATCTAGCTTTTTTATTAGCGTTTTAATCAATAAATATATAGATATTTAAAGTATAATAGGATGACAGTTAAATAGCACCTCTTTCTATAATAATCCTAAGTAAATATTTACCATATGTAAACATGACTTGTCGATGCATACTTCCCCTTTTTTATACATATTGCTCGAATGTCCTTTTTTAGAGGCATATGTGCCATCTGAACCTTTGGTCGTTGACCGGTCACCCTTTGCTTCTGGCCCTTAATCGCCATAACACCTTTGAATTTTTATTGCCGTTTCATTGTTCTACGTGAGGATCGAGGGAGGAGAAGGAAAAAAACTCGGAAAATAGGAATATTTCGTCGAGGGTAGAAGAGGCGGAAGCGAGTCTTTGCCTCTCACGTATATATTACATATTTTCAACCCTCTCCGATATTATTTCCTTTTAGTAAAATCGCCGGCTATTTATCATATCGTAAAAAGTGCGTAAAATTCTCCTGCGCCGAAAGTTCGAAAAAACTTATATGAAATCTATGACGTTCTTTTTTTCTTACTCAAAGGATATACAGGTTTTTTTACATGAGCATATTTTTTACGAGCAAATTAATCATATTTATTGTTGTAGTTTCAACATTGTTCTTTTAAAAAAATGATTTGTAACATTGTAATACGCATAAGTTTATTAAAGACAATATTTTAATATAATAGTCCTTTTTTATATCGTAAATTGAGATTACAGTATCCCGCGTACGGCGCATAGCGCGCGTAAGACTGTAATCAGTTTCCCGCAAAAGATGTGTTGAAAAAACTTTTTTCTTAATAAACAATTTAAATTTAAGTAAAAAAGAATACACTTTGTTAATCGAATTCAAATATAAGTCAAATTCGGATCGATCGATTATTTATTAATTTTAAATATTAAACTGTTTAATTAAATTTCCATATATGAAAATTCTACAATTTATTCAAGAAACTTTTTGCATTAATATAATTTCAAATAAAAAGTTCAAGTTTAAATTTTCTTCATAAAAAGTAGTAGCCTTATTGGTGTATAGACAAACTTCAGATATTTAATTTACACATTCATCATTTAATCTTCCGGTATTCCAGTTCTCTGACCCATTATACCATTGCGAGCGTCCTTTAAATTTAAAACGGGATTAAAAAAAAGGCAGATCAGGATTGTCAGTATGTTTCGATTGGATCAAAAGGCGTCGTTGGTCGTCAACGGTAAAATGGCAAATTACCGAGGTGCATTAACATTTATGTGTGTATAAGGTGATGGCGGAGTTCACCCCTGATGCCGCTGTCACAGGACGCCCCTGAAGAAGATGGATGGTCTACCGATGGAAATCATGTAGCCGGATACACAGACGAAGGGAGGCCCTAAGGGTCACTGTACTGAGACGCGCACTGATTCTCTTTTTTTTTCATTCCACTTTTTATACTGTTTTTTTCTTGTAGCTATACAAAAAATCTTTATTCTTTTTCAATTATTAATATTTGTAAAACTTTTACTATTGTCATATTTATTTTAAATTTAAAACTATTTTCTGAAATAAAATATATAAATAAAATATATAGCATTTTTTTTTCATTAAAAATATTTTTGGCAAATTATATCTGAACGAATTTATTCAATTATTAAACCACTTAATGTAACTGTAAACATTAGGTTCTTTATTTTATATTTCAAATTTATATTTTACATAAAAATAAAAAATAATATCCAGCGTCTAACGAATGTAAATCGTTCATGTATCATTACCAACTACAAACAAGTTGAAACCTGCGAGCAGGACTCGGGTTACGCTACACGTGCGAGTAGCGCTCGTCTTAAAGCATTAAATAGTAAATGTTAATGTCAAATCACTATATTGTGTTTTTAAAGTTTATTGTGTTATTTATAAGTTAAATTCAATCGTCCGTAAATTATTAACCATTTAATGTTTTAAAACGAGCACTGCACCAACCCGAGCGCTGCTCGAAGATTTAAAATTGTAAATCTAAACTCGTTAGACTCTGTCGAACGTTTTTTCGAGTTCGTGGATAACGTTTTCTTTCTTATTTACTATTATAATACTTTCTAAAAAAACATTTTTTATCTATTATTTATCTGTAATATATATAAATAATAAATTATTGAACTCTTTATCTACAAACATATCTTCTTAAAATATCAATATTAAAATATATTTTTTTTATATATGAACGATTTTTATATGATAATATTTTTTTTAAATAATTTCCCAAAAAAAATATTTCAACGTTATATAAAACATTTAAAAATTAATTTTATATTTTTATTTCAATTATTTTAAATTCATCGACTCGTTTACTCGATATATATTATTCAAGCAATACGTTTGAAAAATTTAAAAAAAATGTATTTTATTCGAGGATACGCCAGTTGACATACCTCTAACGGTAATAGTACGAAAAGAAAAAAAAGAGGACGAGGGTTGATTTCACCCCGCGAACTACGAACTGCACACGACGGCCAACCCTCGCACAACCACACAGTCTCCAGAAGGATATCGTCCCTATCGTTCCTTCAATGCAGAAATTGTAAAGAAAAAGAGACAAGCAATGCCAACAGGATTCTCTGACAAGTGCGCTTCACAGACATCGTACTCAACATCATATATATAATACGTCATAGAGAAAAGATATCATCCCTCTAGAAAGAGAGGGTGGTTTTCTCCGCCATAACGATACAAATTGAACGAGATTCATTAATATATGACACGATATTATTGCTTATTTAATAACGTAAAACTTTATCGGTTTTTTTACACCCTGTTTATTAATTTTATATCTCAGTTAATACTGTTTAATCATTAATATGAATTATCTAACAATAATCCTCTTTTTTATGTTATAAATATATCTTTTATTACATAAATTATTTAATATATATATATATATATATATATATATATATATATATATATATATATATATTATATACGATTAAGTTCAAATTCAATATATATGATTTTTTATTATAAATAATAAGAAATTTTCAATATTTAAAAATGTATTTATTTATAAATTTGAGAATAAAACATCATTTAATTTTTTTCAATATTGATAATCACAGCCTATGCAAAGATTTTTAGCATATTTTTCAAACATTAAATTTGAAAAAAGTTCTTAATGAATGTATTTTTTTATTGAAAGAATATTTTATTTTATGTTCCGAATGTGCTTCAAATTTTTAAACTCTTTTTTTTTTCAATACATTTCTTTTATATTGTTGATAATAATTAACGAACATTGATTTTTTTTATAAATTATATAATAAAAATTTTCCCGTGATGACAAATTAATTTATTTTAATATATATAAATAAAATTAGAGAACAAAAAGGATGAACAGCACATATATATATATATATATATATATATATATATATATATATATATATATATATATTAAAATAAAATGAAAACATTTATTTTATTATAATATTTAAAAAAATGTTGAGTTATGTAAATTTAATCAATATCCTTACCCGATAGCTAAGCAGTCATATGTTATGCTAAAAAAGTCAAAAATAATAATAGGAACAGGTATTTTACTATAAAACTGTGTTATGATCTCATTTATAAAATTTAATACATTAAAAATGCAGAAGAAAATAATCAGATAATAAGACAGATTTAATAGAATTTTGTTTACTCATATAATAAATATAAAAATGTAACAAATTTAAAATACTATTTTCATACTAAATAAAAATAATATCGGGGAAGACTAGATTTGTGATTTACATTCGGTCGTGAACACAATAATAATTCGTCATCTTTAATTTATTTGGTTTTAATTTTGGTTTTATAATCGATTGTTGATTTTTTTTTTCAAATTTTAAAATCACAACTGTGTGATGGTTTGGTCCGGCCAAGACGAACCGGCCACGTATCTGTTCTCCGGCATCCTTTGCCAGGTTTGAACGGGCGTTTGCTGATGAGGAGCGTGAGACATGAGCCTGTCGACGAGGACTTGCTGAGTTTTTATATCTCTTTCGACGACGCTCGGTGAGCCCGAATCCGAATTGCTCGACGCCGGAGAACCGTTGTGCCTGTCCGTGTTTGAGCCGTTCTTGTGTTCCTTTTTAAATTTCATTCGACGATTTTGAAACCAGATTTTTATCTGTCTCTCCGTTAAAGACAAATGAGACGCCAGTTCGATTCTCCTCGGTCTGCACAGATATCTGTTGTATAAGAATTCTTTTTCTAATTCAACTAATTGCGAGCTGGTGTAAGCGGTTCTTGCTCTTTTGCCGCTCACTTGTTGAGTGGAACTTCCCGATGATGACGAAGTTTGCACCCTGCTGCTAGTCGATGTGTTCAATTGTGGTCTACATTCTGGAAGAAAAAAAATAGTCACATTATTATATATTTTTATTAGGCTATATTTTAAATGTATATATTACGATGCGCCGTTGAAGGGAAACGAATCCCGCTCACCCCTATTGATATATCGGTATTGACGTTTAATGTATATTTATTCGTCGGATGCGTATGTTCAGTTTTGAAAATAGTATTGAAATTATATGACAGAATGAAAACTTTCAAAGTTATATTATTCAGCAACGATATACCGGGATTTAAAGGGTGTTATGTGGAGAAAAGACATTTGTGTTTTATTCATGAGCATCGCGAAAGACATTGTACGTGTGTAAGAGTAAATTTTAAAATAGGTTTTCGTCACATACACACATATTTACGTGAAAATATTCGAAAATTTGAAATATTTTATTATAAAAATAAATAAAACAATTAAAAAATTATTATTTTATATATCATATTAAAAATATAAAATATATTAATGAATATATATATATATATATATATATATATATATATATATATATATATATATATAATGTACCAAAATTTATACGAGTGGAAAATTGACGATGAATTGTAACGTCGGCAAGATTTTACCCTTTCGACAATGGGAACAATAGTGGCCTTTTGTCATTTATTAGTGTTACGTATTAATCTATGACAAAACTCTGACAAATTATCATTGTTTACAATTACAGATTCTAATTATTTTTTTAGATTTTATTATCGAAAAAATATATTAAAATATTTTCGTATGCGTATTTTGTTATTGGAATAAATATATAATGATTTAACATAAATTTATTTATGATGCTATCTAAGTAATAATATTGCACGACTATAATTAATACATAGGTATTTTCATAGTTCATATATCGTAAGCTGTGTCAACCTGTACTATTATATTAATTATTATAAACAATCATTAACGATATAATATTTCTTCTAGATCCGTATTTTGTTTTTACTAAGTTTGTCAATATGCATTTTATTTTAATATATATATATATATATATATATATATATATATATATATATATATATATACTACAGTGATTAAAAAATAAGGTAAAATTGCCATTTAAAACTCCTGAGTATTAGGAAGGCAGATAAATTTTATTTTTTTTCCTAAGTTGGTAGGACTGTCTATAAAATTTGCCAAGCATCTGTTTGTCAAAAGGTTTAATTATCTCCGAGTTACACGTGTTTTTACAACTCTTGGTTCCTTCATCATGATTATGCACCATGTCATACTACATCGGTTCTTCCCGACTTTTTTGTCAAAAACTCGACACATATCGTTCCACAGCCACCGTATTCGTCTGATTTCATTCCGTGCAACTTCTGACTACTCAGAAAACTCAAAAGGCCAATGCGGGGACGCCGTTTTGACACGATTGAGGACATAAAAACCAAATCGAAGAAGATCTTGAAAGGTATGCCGGAAAAAGACTATTCCAACTGTTTCAAGGACTGGAAAAAACGTTGACAAAAGTTCGTTTTATCGGATGTGGATTACTTTGAAGGATATGAAATTGATGTGAAAGAATAAATAAAAAATTAACATTTTATAAACAAATTCACCGTACTTTTTGATCACAGTGTTATATTATATATGTATAAAGAAAAATGTCGGCTAGAACGGGAAAGGAATCGCATTGAGAAAATGATTGACAGGAACTGTTACGCATGACGCTTTTCTACTGCGTCTATCTTTTGCGATATGTTCGCGTCTCTTTCTAACTCGAGCGGAGTCGTGCTGATTGGAAAGAGACGCAAGATCGAAAATCGCGATTTGCTACCCGCCTCGAGAATCCAATTTGTGGTAGGGGAAATATTAATTTCCTTTCCATATGCATATTTAGTTTTCGAAATGCCGTATTTATTTGGCCGCTTTCAAAGGAAGCAGTATCAGCGGAATAGGGATGCTTCCGCCTCTTAAAAAAACCGCAGTTTCTCAAATTTTCAATTTATATGCGCACACACACACACACGCACACACAAATACGTATTATTCTCAAAAACATGTATAAAAATCTCGTATTCTTTATTATAATAACATATATAAAATAAAGAAAAATATTACCGAATATTTATAAAAACTTTTGTTTTATATATTGAATGTATGTAAATAATAAACAACTTGTAAAACGTGATTTTTCGATTGATTTGATATAAAATATTGATAATTTAAAGTTCAATTATGCACTTGAAAAGAAACCTGATATACCTGTTTTCAATTACTCAATAATGTAAACAAAAACAAGCAATTATTAATATACGAAACTACATGTATATTTAATTTTCAAATTAGAAAGTTCAACTCAAAATGTACATATTTTTTTTGTTTGAAAATATCAACAAAAAAATCATTCCGCCGTTTTAAATATACAAAATTAATAAATTTAATAAAAAAAATCATTATAGAAATTAATATATTATATATGTATATTTGGGAAACATCTTACAACGAGTGCGTCTTTTTTTTCTGTACGTAAACACTCGGGCCTTCGATTTGCATTCGATTCAACCCCTAAAGAGGGTGAATATATTATGTATTTAAATTTGAAATATAATGCTCGGTTTGAAGGTTTTTAGATATGTATAAAATTGGAATGGCTTTACGGGGCTCTCGCCGCGGAAAAATAATCTGAAAAAATGCATTTTTTTCCGCTCTCTTCCTATTCTTCTCCGAAAGTGGGCGGTTTTATTTAAATTTATATTAAATTAAATTTAATGAACGTTTTTCATTAACATACTATATATTTCGTTCGTATTTTTTTATCGCGGTGAATAGTTTAAAAATATATTTTCAACGCGTATTTTTTCTTAAAAAAAATTATAATATATAGTAATGAAAATCAATCATGTAAACTCAAGTCTATGAACAACATACAATAAAAAGATTTAAAGTGAAATTTTTCAAATATCGTATTAGAAGTAACTAAAGACGTAAATAATCAAAATTTTAGTAAGTATTATTTTTTCATTTACACAGTTTTCTACAAATTAAATAATAAAGAAATTATTTTAGTGAGTAATAAAGTCTTTTACAAATTAGAAATATATTTTTTAATTTTCTAATAAATATTTTTTTAATCATTTAAATATAAATTGAGATATAATATGAGATTTTTTTAATTAAAAAAAAATGTAAAAAATCATCTGGTAAAACGATTCTATTTCATATTTCACGATATTTACATATAAAAATGAACAAAAAATATTTAAAAAAAAATAATCATTTACAATAACTATAATATCTTATATGTGACATTTGAAAATTATAATTTAATATTGATTTATATTTAAAAAAAAATATTTTTATCGATATGCATAATGTTAAATGTAGAAATGTAATATGAAAACTTTGCTAAATTCATTTATACATTTATTTATATCGATACTTAAAATATGTGCGTGCGTGCGTAAGACTAGGGGGGGGGGCAGCGGCGCCCCGGAGAATATACGTTAGCAGGTGCGGGGCACACGGGGAAATTGCGGGATGAGTTGCCAAATCGCGAAATAATGACACGTGGCGCGCTCCCCCCTTTCCTCCCCCCCTTCCAGAGCCCGTAACCCCCTTCGGTTGAAAACCACCCCGACGAAAAGAGAACGACTCTCGTAGGGTTAAAACCAGAGAATCAGTGAGGGAGAGCGAGAAAGAGGAAGAGAGAGAGCGAATAGTGCAGGGGCGTACGCGATCGTTCGCTTCGGGAACGAAGGGGGAGGGGCTGGAGAATGGCGCCTCGTGCTTCGATATTATGCTAAAAATTCGGAAAAGTTTTAAGTGATTTCTGAGGCTCGGAATCGATTGATTCCGCACCGTTCGTGCAGCCGAAATTAAAATTATTTCGTCAAATTTAATAATAATAATAATTATAATTATTATTATATTTCGTATACATATATATATATATATATATATATATATATATATATGTGTGTGTGTGTGTGTGTGTGTGTGTGTGTACATATATCAATTATTTATATGAAAATATAGATATTTTAAAATCTAAACGGGTAAACTATTACGAAAAAACTACTTCCTTGACGCACATATAAATAATTTAAAACTATGAATATCACTTTTTTTATTTTTTAAGTATTAAAAAAGTATGACTTTTGTGTAAATAGAAATAAATTTAAATAAAAGATTTAATTATATTATAATCGAACATTGATTAATATGCATATTTTTTTGTTTGACATATAATATAACAATTTCAATATTCGATGAAGAAACATAATCAAATCCGTGTCGATGAATAATAAAAGTAATTTGCCTAAAGCTTAATATAATATTAAATGATCTACAATTATTTTAAATAAAAATAAAACTTTAAATAATTTTCTACCTGTTGTATTATTATATATTTTGAAAATAAATACGAGTATATTCTAGAAAATATTATTAACTTATTTTTTTTATTAATTTTCGACATCTAATCGACAATTCCACACCCAAATTATAGGTTATTATTTTTAGCATAGAAATTAAAATTAATTATTAATGAATAAATTATTAATTTTAAAATTTTTCGTGTACACCTATAATGAGAAAAAATATAATTAACTTTCTAAAATATTGTCTTAAAAACGGCTACTATAAATTTTTCAATAATATATTTTTTATAATAGTTATAATTTTAATAACATATGCTATTTTAAATTTATCCATTTAAAACAGACATATCAAACACGAGGCACGTTGCCCGCCGAAATGAGCTATTTTTGATAACATATATAAAATTAATATTTAAAAGGAAAATTTATTTATTTTTATTTGTATGTAATTTCGTTTAATTAAGTTATCGTGTGCAGTTTAAATAAATTAAAAGTGATATTTTGATTATAAAACTTGTAAATACTTTTACTCGAAACTTGCGGCCCGCAATATGCTATGAGTTTGACACGCCTGATTTAAAACATTTTACAATAAAATAATATTTCAAAAAAAAATCAAAAGTGAAACAACCAATTTATAATTCTTACATATATATATATATATATATATATATATATATATATATATATATATATATATATAAATATATATATATATATATATATATATATATATATATATATATATACAAAAATTACCAGTTGCTCACCCCTGTTCGCTAATATTATAATTCCGTTTCTTATATACATATATATATCATACGATGAAAGTACGATAATTTTCGTAACTCGAGTTTTCTCAACACCATATACCTATGTGTATTTCAAAAGTGCATACAGACATTGTGTGTCATTTGAATTTAGACGTCTGAACGTTTGTTGGTGCCCCACCACTGTTCAGTATCGGTTTTAACCCTCTAACGACGGCAACCCCTGTCAAAGCGATCCCAGAACTGTCACTCATTCGTCACTCGTCAAAAACGTGGATCAACTGCACGGTCACCATCTCATATACCTACATTATATATATATATATATATATATATATATATATATATATATATATATATATATATATATATATTATATATATATATATATATATATATATATATATAATATACGGTCATATGTAGACCAATACTCGTAAGTTATATTTTTATTTATTACCATCCATAAAATATATATTATATTCCAATTATTAGTATGTCCCATAATCTTCTTTTTGTTCAATATGAAATGAATACACAATATTTATTGTTTAAATATTATTTATATTGTTATATAAGATTTCTATTGTTTTATTACCGTCTTCCATTTATCAAAATCTCCACTGGCCTTTATTTTGGCCAATAATAATACTGAATTGCACTTTAATTTCGTTGATAATTTTTAAGGCCAAAAAAATAATCCGATGGAGCCAGATCTGGAGAGTATGTAGAATGGGATAAAATATTTAAATCAAGTAAGAGTTTCTTTATCGCTAATGTATTAAGTGATCTCACATTATCATGATGAAAAATAATGTTTAGTCGATAAAATAATTTTGCTCTTTTTTTTGCTTTTATAGCTTTTAATTTATCCAGATGATGACATTATTTATTATTTCACTCTGAGCCTGTAGACACTTTTCTAATCCCATCAAATCGATAAAATAACTTTTTTAGTTTATCTCGGCTTTGCGACTGTTGAAGACCAATTTTCCTTACATCAAGTGCCTTTTTTATGCACATTTTCATATAAAATGCAAGTTTCATCTCCAGTGATAAGTCTCTATAAAAATGAATCCTTTTCATGTTACAAATCATACATAGAGATGCAATTCATAAGGTTGGTCTTCGTCAGTAAATATGGAACCCAATCTTCACAGTAATTAATATATCCCATCTTTGGGTGATAATACATTGTTTTTTGTGAATTCTAGAGTCATTTACTATCTTCCGCATACTATATTGGAGATGAGTGGTCAATGTGGTCATCATCTTTTAATTTAAAATATCCTCTTCTAAATCATTTAAATCAATTGTGAATAGTTGTTATTGTTGCATCACTATTCCACTATATGGTACAAATTTCATCAACAGTATTTTTATTTTATTATCTTTTTTGAAACAATAAAGCATAATATGCCATAAATGTCATCTTTAACTCTATAGATAAAAGTTTTAAAAGAAACTGTGGCCGAATAAAACATATTATATTTAATTTTAGCGACATTGTCGACAACTATAAGTATTTTTATTAAACTGACAATATAATTTAATTCATATTATTACATGTAAATATCGATTTTTATCTATAATATTTGAAATTTTTAAATTAATTCTTATCTCATAATATTCAACAGTTGTATTTGACAAACTTGTAAAGCTTGTTATCATCTATTTGAAACTTTCTTTGTTTTTTAACATTCAATATGTTATTTTATCCGTGTTAAGAAGCGTCAAAATTTTACATATTCATATGTAATGATGAAAGACGGGTCGAAAGATGAATGAGGTGTCGAACAGTGCTGATGTCTCATTTATGTAGACAAACTGAGAACGAGTATTAACTCGTAGTTTTGACGATACAATACATACTATTACATAATATATGTATAACGAAATTTATAATATTATTTTTATTTAATTATTTATACTTCTACAACAAAATATCAATATTAAAAATAAAAAATGTTCATTAATAATTATTTTTTTTATAATTCAATTTACAAATCAACATTTTTTTAATATGCAAAGTGCGTAGCACGTGAATAAAAAAGGGGATATTGTTAAAAAAATAAAAATCAGATTTGACATTACAATTCCAAATAGCACGTGAAATTCTCATAGATTTCATGAATATTTCAAACGCAATTCTAAACGATCCATCAAAATCGTCCTTTTTATTCTTTATATATATATATATATATATATATATATATATATATATATATATATATATTATACGATTTAAATTTCATTCGTAAACGATATCGTTCAATGGTTGCAATCGACCCCCTTTTTAGCTTTCGATTTTTGACCGTTTCACCCTGTCGTCGCTTTTAAAATCGAAAAGGGTCGTATGAGCGCGATGCACGTTGAATTTTATTACTTCATTTACGACGATAAATATATACATATATTTATTTTTCTTTAAAAATGGGTTAAATATTTGTGTTTGCCGTTCGATTTGCGTAATACGATCGTTCTGACTGACCAACCGAGATAAATTATTAAATCCCTTTTGTGAATATATGGTATATACATAAATACGATTTTATTTTTTTCTTTAATTTGTCAATATATTGTATTTCAATATATCACTATAAAAAAATTCAACATATGTCACTTGTATTTTTAAGTTGTGTGATAAGAACAATAACAGAAACACTAGAAGAATTTACAACACGTTTAAAGAAGATAAAATGATGATAAGTAGTAAAAATAAATGCAGTAAATTTGTTTTTTTTTCTAAATTGACGCAGATACAAAAATTGTTGATGTTGTTTTATCACATTTTATGCAATTATATTTCTCACTATTTACTATTCGTTTAATGATTTTTTTCATAATAGTACCTATATTCTAACGAAATTATTTTTCGTTAAAAGTTCCAATAAACCGGTAATTTCGCAAACACTAAAATATTATTAATTGTAATCATCTTATTACATCGTATACGGTGTATATTTTCTAATTAATCAATAAAACCATACTAGCTTGCTTGTAATTTATAATAATAATAATATTGAGAAATAACAATTGAACCACTACTAAAATGGCAAAATTATTGTGATTCAACATTGACTAAATAGGATACTGAAATATATATTGAAAATTATAAAAACGATTTCACTTATCTATGTTAAATTGCACTATTCCAGGATCACGCCATTGGATTTACCACGATTTTCAAAGTGTTTCAAAAAACCTTGATCACCTCAACATACCTGGACTACTACTGCTTGGATATGAACATGAGGATACGGCATGACGAGCTTCAGGTCTTATGGGTGGTCCACACGATGGTGAACAGGTGGATCCACATCCTAATGAGGATGTTGTCGAAGAAGGTAAATCTATACTAGTCGGTGGATTCTGAGACCATTCATACGTTCGTGAATTTACCTAAATTTATATTTTAAAAAAAGTAAGTTTAAAGTATGTCATTTAAATAGATTGAATCTTCAAAAATATAAATATAAAATATTATTAATTACATGTTCATAATAAGCTGGTAGTTCTCCAGGATGTCTAGTAGACTGATGAGGTACTATATTAGAGCTTGGAAACGTTGGATTGTACGTATAACTGGAATTGGAATAATCTGAATAATGTGAAAATCCTGAAGCAACGTCGTTACTTCCGACAGGATAAACATTATCCGAAACGTTATATCTTAAAGGTATGTATTCGTTCGAATGGACCAAACTCATTGATTTTCCATCGTTTTCAGATATAATGTGAGGCTGAACATATTCCAATTTGACATTCATTTCGTCTTGAGCAGAAGAACCGGGATAATTATTTGTAATACCTAAAATTTCTTGAATACTAAAACCGGTAGAATCTTTAGAATCGTTCACGTTGGGAATATAATCCGGATTGAATCTAGTCGAATAACTAAAATCTTGACTTTCGTTAAAATCTTCTTCATTTTCATAATCAGGATTATCGGAATTTATGGTATTTGCCGTAATAATCTCACTAACACTGTGTGGTAAGGAATTTGTCGGTTTATATTGATTTTCTTCGCCGCGTTTTAAAATTAATCGTGCCTGATTTGATTCTAGTCTAATATCTATTTGTTCATTCTCTTGATTTCTATGAATATCGGACATTTTCTGAAAAAAAATCCTTTAATGATAACTATTGTCTTCTTATTATATATTGTTGCTGAAAAATATTTTTATTGTTTAAAAATTGTTATTCAAATATAATTTATTAAAAAATATATATTTTATAAAATTAATCATACCTTAAAACTAAATCGTAGAAACGATGAAATAAAGTTCAAAATTCTTATTATATTAAAAATTTTAACACAAAAGTTTTAAAAATAAAAAAAAAACACGATTATGTGAAAAAAAAATAATTAATCACACGAATTATAACACCAAAAACTTTTAATAGGACACATATTTTTAATTTTATTTTTTTTCACTGTTATTATTGCCCGAGAAAGAAAACGTGTATACGTTTTCTTCGAATAAACAATTAATGGTTTGTGATCTATGTTCCACTGCATGCAACCTGTCGGGTCCAAAATAATTTTGAAAATGACATTTTTGTCACTTGACACACACATATGTAAAAATGACAGGTTTCGAAAGATTGCGACTACTTGACGACACTGGTCTTAAGAAAGTACTTTATTTAACAATGACGTAGTTGCATGAATTACCTGTAATTATCGAGTCGATTTATTTCAGATAAAAAAAATGATGATCATGCGTAAATAAAAAAAAAAGATAATTATCATTCAGAGATGAAATAATTCGATTTGATTTCTGTTTGAATGAATTGTCAATTTTATATCAGAGGGAAAAAAATATTTATATATGCTAAATTTTAAATATAATTTATTTATATATATGGTATCATTTAACGAGGGGAGGGGACAAATTTCCCCACTATCATTCAACATATTAATAAATATTAAATTATTATGTAAAACTATTATTATGTCAAAATAATTAGTCGATTTTTCCGCTTTTTAATTAAATTTCTATATATATTTCCTGAAAATAAATAATTTTAATTAATGTTATAATAAAATTAAAATATATATCTTGGACACCATTAGATATTTAATATTTCTAAATTCACTTAATATAAAAATAAAAATCTTTTTTTTACTTCACACGCGTCCAGTGCAATTTAAGTTGTGATCAATTAATACGACTTAACACTGACAAAAAGAAAATACTTATAAAGCAGAGCTTGTTAACCTTTAAATTCAACAAATTTTCAATTGAAAATTGAATTTTAAAACCAATTATAATGTATTATAATATTTGAAATTTTTTAATCAAAATAATTAATAATAATTAAAAATTAAAAATCAACATATCCATATTTTAACAATATAAATAATATCAAGTCTTTGACTTGTTAATCATAACAGGAAAATTAATTAATATTTCAAACATAAAAAGTTTTAAAACCACTATATTTAACAAGTATATATGGTGGGGAATGCCGCGGGAAATTCTAGTTTTTAGTTAATATTTTCATCATCCCTTTAAAATGCACAATAAAAAAAAAATCTTTTTTAATTTAATTTAAAACTAAATACAAATCATATTTTTCATGGTCAAAGTCCATATTACATTTAAATAATATGTATTTTTGATTAAAACACAGAACTTTTAAAATACCGGTTCATAAACTTACTTGAAAAGGCACGATTTATAACCATTTATTACGTCCTCAAATAAGACCATAAGTTAGTATAAAAACGACCATAAATAGTCGAGAAATAATTCATACAATATGAAATTGAGTTTAAACAGCAAATACTGCAAAATATTGAATTATGTCACAATAATATTGGAGAAAAATAAATAAATTTAAAAATTATTATCATAAGTTAGTGCTTTTAGAATTTTCAAAAAAATCATCACTTTTTAAATAATGTATTTTGTATAATACGAAAATGTATATAAACAAAAAGCCTTTAAAATATGAACGATAACGAGTAAAAATGACGGACGGTTAAACATATTTAGATATAAAGAAAAACTTGAACTTTACATATATATTTATCATAAACAATCGCTCGATACCGACTGTGATAAACGAATGACTGAATGCTTAAATTCACTTCTCTATATATGACAGCTGTTTTATATTGAAATTGTATTTTATATCAAAATTCGTTTAAATAAGAATGATGTGTCGCAATATTAATTAAACATATCTGTTTTATACGATTTCGCTTTTACACAGTTAATGACATATCAAATTTTGAAAAATTTGTGGAAATGTATATATGATTGTATATTCGCATATACATATCGTTAAAAAAATTTTGGGGCTCATTTATTTGGCAACATTAATAGAAAGACTGATAATTCTTTAAAGTGATGACAGCGAATAAACTTATTAAATATTACTTCGTTTTATTTTTGTTCTTAATCTATAATTTATAGAATATGTAGGTTTTTTAAGATGTTTGTGACGCCGTTTTGACACGATTGAGAACATAAAAACCGAATCAAAGTAGGTCTTGAAAGCTATACCGGACAAACACTATTCCGACTGTTTCGAGGACTGAAATTGATTTGGAAGAATAAATAAAGAGTCTACATTTTATAATCAAATTCACCTTACTTTTTGATCACAATGTTATGCTTAGAGATTTGATCGCAAAACTTGCTAAATACGTAAACTACTAGTTCAATAGATAAATATTTTACTTTCAAATAACAATTATATTAGTAATAGCGACGGTTCATCTCGAGTGAAAATAGATAAAAAAAAAGTGTCTCGTTTCTTTCGCAAAGTTTCACAATATAATTTATGATAAAATATGTAAGAATAGAGTTGGTCTATTGTAAAAAATGTTGGCATTTCACGTCGTCATCGACTATAAAGTTTATAATGGATGCATCGCGGGGAATTTCAATGCAACATGTTTGCGTCGCATGCATAACAGATCTAGTTTGAAATTCAGAACTTCTATTCCCCCCTAGGCGAAATGGTAATGTACATATTTTTGTACAACAGATATAAATGCTAGCATTTACCTTCCACTTCAACTATCGCGTCGTTGAAACTAGATAACGTATCGTTTTATATAAACATGTATGTTTTTCTTTTTTACTTTTTGAAAATATTCATCGACTTGCATCTTCGATATTAATAGATTTTTATTTTATTTTTTTAAATAAACATATCGGTTTTTGTTCGATGGCTAATTGTTGAATTGGAAAAACACGTAATTATCGACGCTCTTTGGGTTTTTCGATTGATTGTTTATATTAGAAATCATAATTTGTTAATTTCAGTATATATATATATATATATATATATATATATATATATATATATATATATATATATATATATATATATATATATTGGTAATAGACGTTTTAAATATTTGAAAATAATATTTTTTAAGTAAAATTAAGAAATTACATCTTATATAAATCATCAATCATCAATATTTACAAATTCTTTTCATAAAATTTTATTTAAAAAAACATATTATTACTTAAAATTTTAATCCTCAAATTTTCAATTTTGCATATTTATCTCATTTTTTAATTTTATAGTACTTCTATTAAATTATAAAAAATATGATTTCTATTTGTTCGATTTATTTGTACTTTTATGTAGATCAGAATATATATATATATATATATATATATATATATATATATATATGTGTGTGTGTGTGTGTGTGTAAACAAGTTTTCTTAGAAATCTTATAAATAAAATACCATCAATAATAGATATATCAATTAAGTAGTATTTAATTAAAGTTTTAACGATGTTTTCAAATTAATTCCGTTATCTGCGATAAACAAACACACACACACACACACACACACACACATATATATATATATATATATATATATATATATATATATATATTGCAATATCATAATAATTCTAAACAATATTTTTATAGTGATTTCAAACGATAAAAATGATAAATTTAATTATTGTTTTTTCTTTTCTAGTAGAAACGAACGTCGCGAATTTCAATTAGTGTCGCCATATTGCAATTTTTATATTAAGCTCCGGACTATTCGAAGAATTTTTAATCAAATCTAATATTTTATTATGACGGCCGTATCATTTTAATGAGTACAAATTTTGTGCATAATTGAAAAAGTAATATACGTACATTTATAATGCGTATAATAAATGAGTGAAACGAGTTATTCAATTATATTATTTTACTTATAAATATATAAATTTTGCACAATATTCAAAACGAGTTGTATGCGATTTTATATCGCATTATTTTATGTATACCTAATATTTAAATAATATTTGTTTACATATTACATTATTCAAATTTATTAACTTTTTTACCTAATCTATTCAAATAAATATCTCAAATAAATATAAATAACTTAATATAGTTTTAGTAGTTCTAAATGTATATATAATTTATAAATCCAATACATTCCATTTTTAAACATAATAATTTTCAGCGACTTTTATCAATGATAAATCACGATAATGACTACAGTAATTACACCTATATTGCATTATAAATAATTATATATGCGCATCTAAATTTATTTTAGTATTTTTTTTTTATTTTTCATTTTGTCGTAAATTAATGTCATTTTAAAAGAATTTATTTTTTAAGTAATTTATCGTGACTCGGCGCATCTGAAGTTTTATTATAACCGACTTTTTTTATACATCCTATGTATATATACACGTCTTCGTTGTATTCTCTAACAGTGAATAAACTCATCATCGCATGACGAGAAAAAAAAATTAGCACAAGACGTTCAATCAAATTCTAAAAGATATTCACTGAAAAAAAAATATATGGAATGAGCTTTGAGAAAAATCCGATCGAAAGCGTCTAAGGCGTGAAATTTTGTTAAATTTCTTTAAAACAAGATGAATTATCATCGCGTACTTATTTAGTAAACGAAAGATTGCCCAAAATTCGTCAAAATTTGACATTTGATAATCGCGCTTTTGAATCAATGGTAATTTTATCGAAAAACGTGTAGAAATCACCGACATTTCATGATTAACTGACGGTTCGTTAGTAAATTGCCTCGCGGCTAATATAGGACCGTGAAACAACAATTGGTCATCACTTACAAAAATACTGGATGGAAAAACCAAAACAATACACGTCAAAAATGACCGATAATTTATATCTATTCACTTTGACTTTCATTGTCTTCATTTTAAAAGAGTGAAAAAAAAGTTGAAAGATAAGAAGTGTCACATTCTGCTGAATTTAACTTCTTTTCGATCAATATTTTACATTTTTTTCTAAAAAAATAGATAAATAATTAATTTTAAATTAATATTTATTGAAATAAATACTGATAGTAACTATCTTTTGTAATAAGATTACTACATACCAGTTGTATGTTGCCGATTTCGTGTTTGATGAAATATAAAAATTTAAATATGTCAATGACAACAACAAACCAAAGATTTTATTTTATATGGAATTTAAAATTCGTCACATTTATGTATGTAATTGATTTGAAAATTAAATAGGATAGATCAGAAAATGTGTCAAAATTTGAATGAAGCAAATTTTATATTGGTAATCCGTTTACAACAATAAGAAAGTTTAAATATATTCAACAAATAAAATATATTTATGATAAAAATTGAAAAGACAATGACACCGATGAAGCTTTCGATTCATATATAAATTTGTGTATATTCCCAAAAGGCACACGAGTTGCTGATTTTATTCGAGAATTAAATAGTAATCAAAACGATATTTTGTTGATCGATAAAGCTTTATTTCAAATATTCAATTTCTATATTTAGACAAATATTGAAATTAATATAGAAATATAAAAAATATTTACAATATATTTTGTTAAAAATTTTAATCGACCAATATTTATCCGCGGTCACAATTGACCTCGTCGTAGAAATTCAGCAGAGGAAAATTTGCGATACTTTTTCCGTGACATCACTATTACGACGCCATGTTGAGTGATGGATGACATCGCGGATAACACCCCATCATTCATTTCGTCGAGAAGAAGGGAAAACGGGCACACGAGAGGGGGGGGGGCGAAGAGGAACGGTCGCAGAGTCGAACCACGGTACGAATTCGCCGCGAGGTCTGCCGAAACATCCCTTATCCCACGTCACTTTACCTTTTTTTTCGTTCAATAAATTCCGAGATTGATTCTGCACCGCCTTGTCGATGCTCATAAATAATACATGTTCGTGAACATTGCGAACGATACTTACTACCCAACGGAGATAATTTCATTTCGTTTCAATAAATCGTTAATAAAACACGTGTTGCATACATTTTTCATCACAAAAATATAAATGTGTATATTTTATATTAAACAACAGTAAATCAAAAGCATGAATTATATTTTCAGCATTTATATATAACACTCTGATCAAAAAATAAGGTGAATTTGTTTAAAAAATGTAAATTCTTTATTTATTCTTCCAAATCAATTTCATTCCCTTCAAAGTAATCCCCGTCCGATAAAACGCACTTTTGCCAACGTTTAAATCAGTCCTCGAAACAATCGGAATAGTCTTTTTCGGTATAAGACTTTTTTCGACTCGGTTTTTATCTCCTCAACTGAGTATTTAACTTACTGAGTAGCCAAAAATCGCACGGAGACAAACCAGGCAAATATTGTTATTGTGGTACGACATGATAGTTTGACATCAGTATGACATGATACATTATCGTGATGAAGGAACTAAGATATGTAAAAACATGTGTAACTCTGAGATAATTAAGCCTTTTGACAAACAGACGCTTGGCAAATGTTATAGATAATCCTACCAACCTGGGGAAAAAAATTACAATTTACCTACCTTCCTAATGCCTAAGAGTTTTAAATGACAATTTCAATCACAGTAGTATATATATATATATATATATATATATATATATATATATATATATATATATATATATATATATATATTAATTTGACATAAGATTTAAATTACCGTCGATATTTCAAATATATTATATCTAAAAAATAGTCCAAAGCTCGTAAAATTTAATAATAATATCAAAAGTCAATTTCAATCAAGATAGTATATTAAGAATATCGATAATGACACGCCTTGCTCCCCTTTTTACACGTTCAAATTTTCACATCGATAAATGAATTATACGTAAATTCATCGCCTAAAATACAAGTTGTAAATACAGTCAGTATTTCGTATGACAAATTGGCCCTTAAATCATGTCGACGAGTGCGAAATTCACCTTCGGGTAAACGCAGACAATGGGTCTTGGGGATGTTACCGCGGCGCTGGTACACATCCTGGGCCATTATTTATCTTTAAAACAAATATGGGGGGTCCCGGGGTGCTATTACAAGCATTATGAAGTTATAACCTCAGAGTGATAGTATATCAACGGGGGGATATTACAAGTCGGTGCGGTTACCACGAAAATTGATTTATAGTGGCTCGCCGCAGACGAGAGAGAGAAAGAGAGAGATTTATACAATGTATAATATATATATATATATATATATATATATATATATATATATATAACAGCTAGGGAGTGTGGATATCAGGATATCGGAGAGGAAAGGGGGATGGGAAACTGCAAAACCGGGAACCGGGACAAGGATTCGGGTGTGAGAAGGACTTTTTGTGATTTATGAAGAGAGAGATTTTGCTTTTGGCTTCCAACGCTTTGTCGTCTTGCTGGATACGTTACACGACTATTATGCGAAGATATGACTTTCTCGTGGGGTAGTTGGTGCCTCGCTATGACGTCACATCGAAACGTCAACTTAAAATAATCGAAAATGTCATCGATAACATGCACATGAGAAATTCACTACTCAAAACAAGCCCACTCCTATTATTGATAAATACAGGTCTCTCCAGATAATTCTCGAAATTCGATAGGAAGACGACAAAGATCGTCGTCGTTAGTTCAACTGTTCGTCAATAGAATTCTTTCGAAAGTTTCATTAGCCGTGTGAATCGCCAACCTTCTCGAGGGGACGGCGTAAAGAAGAAGAATTTCAATAAATTTCAACCATTTTTTTTTTCTATTAGCCAACCGTATAATTGAGATAAACGGTCACTTTTATCGCGTTACAACAAATGTAATAATGTCGCAAAGATAACTGTATATAGTGTTGATCGTTAAATATAAAATGACCGATGCGAAAGACGAGCTTGGTGAACTTTGACGTTCATTATTCTATATACAGAGAGAGAGAGAGTCGTGGACGTCAGCTTTCGCCGAAACTCGAACGAACAACAACTATCGTTGAACGAAACTAACCGTAATTTAACTTTACGATGTCAATATTCGCGACGATACGACCGAAGGACCCTTCGTCGTAAGACGAGTCGTCGTCTTTAAGCTTTTGCTACGTCGCGGGTATCGAACCCACAACACATGCTGGCAAACTTTAGCAATTTGAAAGTCGTACTATCGTATGCTGCTGCGATATTCGCATATATTTCTATCCTGACGCATTGTTTTCATCGAGATTCGGAGTTAATTTTGCATATCGTAACGTTATTTTATTAATTAAATATTTTTCTAAATATAAAATATGAAATATTGTTGATAAAAATCAAAAACATAAATTAAACTTTACTATAAATTAACATAAGACGAAATCAAAAATAATTGATAAATAGCGCTTTTATTTTATGAATGAAATGATTTCAACTATACTTCATTAAAATCAATCATAAATCATACTATATGATGAAATAAATTTGATTATCAAAAATTGCAAATGAAGTATTCAACAAAAGAATTTTCGTATTTTATGACTGTATGTATGCATATCGTTTCCATGAGTTAAAAATATTTATTTTAGAATTTCCGATAAGCCTTAAATTCATAATTTTGATATATTTCGTAATAATAATATTAGTAATATTGAATTTAAATTATTTTAAAACATTTTTTAACTGGCGATTCAGAATTTATGAATAATTTGCGGTTAAAATTCAGGTTTTTACCGCCTTAAATTTATTTGGCCCGAAACTGAATTCCGATATCAGAATTTAAAACTGGCCTTATCATCGTAATGCCACCATGAATGCTTTATTTTTACACACACACACATCAAAATATAATTATCAACGCTTCGGTAATAGCAATTCGAATGACAAATACAGCCTAAGGTTATATTTAACTTTGATAGCGGCGGTTACATTCAAGATTTTTCAAAAATCTTCCAAAATATTCGTAAATTATATTATTTTATTTCGTTATTTCGACGTATATTAAATCAATATATGATATATTGCATTATTTAACGACGAAAAAAATGTGTTAAAATTTTGAATATAAGATGTATACAAAAGGAAATCGACTTGTTTTTTTTGACATATTTCAAGCTTATTATTTTTTTTTTCAATCCCGCATAACATTTGAGAAGTGCAGATTGACATATTTTACTAATGACATAGTCTTGCGACCGTTCGACGCTGTTGCCATATCCCGGTGTAAGTGATAACACGATACAAACGGACACACGTCTATCAATATTCGATTTTACATTTTTAAACAGGAAAAAATATAACCATTATTCAAAAAAAAAATTGTATTATTTTATAACATATATAAAAAAAATATTTAATAATTTTCATTAGTCTGATATAAAATATAACAATTTTTTAATGTTATTTTATCTAAAATAATACCGAAAACATTCAAATTTAATACTGAATACAATATTTACAAATCCAATATACGAACATTTTTATTTTCTTAAAAAAATAAAATATATATGTATACTAATTATTGCAAAAGTATATTTAAAAATAAATTTTCTGAATATTTTCCTTTCATATTAATTAAAAATAATTCAACATAGTAATTACTATGTTGAATTATTAATTAAAAATAATCAACATATTAATTACTATAGTTGTTTTGTAAAAATATTCACAAAACAACCCTCAATTATCGAAAAAAAATCGAAAAACTTTTCAATACAATTTCGAAATCATATTTATAATATACGATTTCTACATATCGTAAAATTATAAATTACGCTTCAAAAATACTAATTTCGAAGAAAACGTTTATGAAAATTCTCAAATAATTAGCGTGAAGATTTATATATATATATATAAATTTTGAGAAAAGTCACGGAAAACGCTTTGACAATATTTTAAAAAGGAACTTGAATACCATCTGTTGATGGAAATTCAACGACTTGAAAGTTGTATCAAACGTTAAAAGATGTCACGATTTTTTTATCAAATTTTAAACATTTCATTATGTATATTTTTGTACAAATAAAATTTTCATTTTCATATTGATTATTTTGAAATGTTATTTTATATTATATAATAAGAAAAACGAATGTGTCTTCTTTTTTTCTATATTCTTAAATATTTTTCTTAGTCGAATTTTTACAAAAACTAAAAGTAAATAAAATACATAAGTTTGTTTATATTTTTTTTGAATAGAAAAAACTTGTATTTTCATAGAATATGTTCAAAAAAAAAAACGAAAAGCGGCAATTTGATAAATCGCCATCGTTATACAGGCACCGCAATATTGACTCATATTAGACTATTTTCGTGTAGAAAATAGAGAAAAAACCTTCACAGCCATCATATGAACAAAAAATAAAATGGTATATGTATTTCATAAGACACGACTTGGAATATCAAGAGGATATATCGCATAACATATGCGTAATATCATCCCTCACAAATTTATCACAAACTTAATAAATATACGAGTTTTTTTCATATATTTTTCAACAGTCACTCGTTCTTATCGCTTAAAATAAATTCGTTTATATCATCAAACAAAAATTAAATGGTGTTTATATAATATATAAATGTAAAATAATTATTTAATTTGATTACAAATATGTAAGTGATAAATAACTTAATATTGAATATTGAAAACGTTTCCATTTATAGTCATTATTATATTTTATTAGCGAAACGAAGCAAGCTAGTGATATTCGCCCTCCATTTTTAAACGCAGCCGAATCTAACTGTATAAACGCCACTTATTTAATTCAATATTCCATCTTCTACCCCTTCCAGATCCTCTGTTAAGGGTGGATTATGCGAGGGATGAATTTTCTGGGTGGCGTAAACTTCGACCACCCCTTTATCGTACCGGTTTCAACCCCCATTTTTACCCGACTTATTTCTTGCCATTCCTCCCCTTTTAACCGAAAAAAAAGATAGGAGTCCCAAAATATAAAACTTATGTCAGTCAGTCGACAGTCATCTGATTAAAATGGAGTACACAAATCTTACCGAAAATATTAAGTTCCGGTTAAGGGTTATTCGTGATTACTAATGTAATATTATAAACGGAATTTTCTCGTATTTTTGTATTATATATATATATATATATATATATATATATATATATATATATTTACAATTATGAAAATTTCACAATATTATTCGATAGAACCTTTAATCATGTAAACTTCCGCAATTTAGACTTCCCATTTAGATAAAAATATTATAAAATGCACGTATTATCTAAATTTATTGCGAATTTACAGAGATTTGCGAATGTTTTCCACGTTTTGAAAATTACTTTTTTAATCGTATATAAACCAAACACAAATATCGGATTTCATACATTTTTAGTCACGTTTACTTTATAGTTACGATTGATACAATTCATATATCAAAAATATAATATATATTTAACAACAAAAAAATACAATGTAACTTTTACGATTATTCGATAATTTATTTGTTGAATGTTAAGCGTAGATATAGAGACTTAACTAAATAAAAAATATTTATATTTTATATAAATTATAATTGAGGATATAATATATTTTAAAAATGTTGTAATGAACATAAAAGTATAAATTGCGAATTGTTACGATGTAATAATAATACATATTCTATTTAAATGTATATATAAATATAATTAATATTTATTATATTCAACTCAATCACGAAACGCTAAAGTATTATACAAAACTCGACATGATATATTAGAAACACGTAAAAAATATTCAAATTTTACTACGTCAGGCGCATCTGACATTTTTAATTCGTCCCAATTTGATTGTGGCAACATCGGCAATCGCAATATGCATGAGTTACGCACGTACATACGGACAAACAGACGGATATATATATATATATATATATATATATATATATATATATATATTTGTATTATGTGTATGAGAGAAAGCAGACCACGGCGGCAGCTGCGAGCCTGCAGTGGCTGCCGCCGCTTGTGATTGTCTTCCAGGATGATTGATGATCTCCCAACCCTCAGCCTTGTCATCCCTTCGAACAGGGCTGAACGTAGTATTTTACTATTCGTTCTAAATCATTTTAAATATTGAACATTGAATAATATAAATTTTAACCGTATCTATATGAAATATACAAAAATAAAACAAACTAATGATTTTCAAATTTGTATTTTTTTCATAAAAAAATACTTATTTTATAAATATTTGGAAACATATATCACAGCAACTTAAGACCCTAAGAAGGTGATCCGTTCTAAAATATAACAAGCTAGAACGCAATTCATAGTCATGAAAAAGTTTTTAACGTCTAAAAGCACATACATGGAATTAAAAATACGTATGCTTAGATATTACGTTTTTCCTATTCTTCTATATGGTGCTAAATCACGAACACTAGACCCTTAAACCGAAAAATATCTGAAAGCCTTCGAGATGTGGTATTACCGGAATTCTCCGGTATATAAGTTATATTGAACCGACAAAGTAACAAATAAGGTGGATCGGTAACCTTCTTGAAGAAGAAAAATTATTATCATTATTTTTTAAATTATATAATACAAAACATGAATAACGTTTTATACGTTAGTAAAATTAATAATTCAAAAAAATAAATACGTCTAATATTAATATTCGTTCTCAATACACATATATTATATTTTTATTTTACAAAAAAAAAAAATAATTTCTATGTCATATGTAATAGTTATTAAGCTAGTTGTATAAATACTTTTAACGTATTTAAATAAGAATTTTCTTGAATGTGATAACCCTGATCGAGTGACTCCTCAGGGTCGTTCCCTGTAAGCAAACTGTTGTCAGCCCTACAATCCGATCCCCGACAGTAAATGGTCTATTTTTGATTTCTTCCTTTGCGAATGAATACACAATATTATTTTTTATATTATATTTATATATTATACATACATATGTGTATGTGCTTATATATATATATATATATATATATATATATATATATATATATGTCGGTTAACAATTTATAAACGTTGCTGGTTATAAAAACAGTCCCATTTGAACGTTTATTGAAAGTGCATCGTTATCCACTATAAAACTGAATATTTTACAAATTTAACTTTGTGTTTTCAATATAAAGATTATTTTTTTAATATTTTCCAATATGTAATTAAATATAAAATATTGTGCTTAATTAATTAATTTTTATTAATGATATATATTGAAGTTTATTATATTTTATATATGCAATTAAAAGCATTCTTCAAGTAATTTAAGTGTGAATATATTACAAATAGTGCTATTTACTTGTATTTCGTTATCAAAATCAGTTCACTTTTTAAATACCATCTGTTGATGTTTTTCAAAATTTTAAAGTGTTTTTCTTCGTGAAAATTCATGAAAATTTTAAAAATATATATTTTAAATTCGATATTATTATAAATTAAAAGTTAAAAATATAATAAATGTAGAAAATATCTAAAAATATGTACTGCAAAATTATATTTTTATTTTTATATTTCTATCGGTATAATATTTTAAGTTTTAAATAAAATATATTTTAATTTTCAAATATATTAAATTTAAAAACGGACTTTGTATATAAAAAATGTTTAAAACATTTTGAATTTTATATGTCGACTTTAGTGATTTCAATCGAGATGGCAGTGGAAAACGATTTGTTTATTAATATATTTTTATAAATTACGAACAAAATAACAATTTAAATATTTATAAAAATATAAATAAATATATTAATACACGGAATAAAGTATATTTTATTGTATAAATTATTCGATATATATATAATTACAAAAAATAAATCTGAAATAAATGTTTTTATATTGATTATTCGCCAATGCGATATACAATATATATTATTTTTTATTACTATTATATTTTAATTACAATTTTTATATGTACGCGTATAAATTATTAAATATAGAAATATTAAAAAAATAATATGTGTGTATATGCTATGTTATAATTTGATAAATATATTAAACGGTGTTTTTTATTATTATTTTCTTTTTTTTTTTTGGAAAAAATGTATTGTTTTAATTTTAAAAGTAATAGCCAGAGCTCAAGTGCTTTCGGTATGTTTCCCAATTAGTCGGCCAGTGTCTGCCTCCCTCCGTTTATTTCGTTGTTTTTCGTGCTCGTATCGAAAAACAGAAGTCGACAACATTTTTTTTTTTCAAAATTACTAAACTTTTTTAAATTTAACTTAAATATCGTCAAAATTAATTTGAAAATAAAAAAGTAAAAGATTTAAAATTTTACAATTAAATTATCGCAAAAAAAAATAAAGATTATAATTCAATTTAATGGTCAATTATTTATTGACAATTTATACATATTAATATTAAATTTTGAAAGTCTATTTTATGAGAGAAATGGTGAACCTAAAATTTTAAGCTGCGTGCGGCCTTCGTGAGAAATCATTGAAATACAAAAAGTTTTACTATTCCTGTCTAGATAATGCGTTAAAAATCATCATATATCATTGTACAAAAAAAAATACTGATTTTCTTATAAGCTTGCTGAATTATTAGAAAACGAAATTTTAACAATAACTGGTCTATTAAGAAATCATATACAATACCGATTTTCAAACTTTAACTATAACATCTACGTGTATTAAAATTATAATGTAATAAAATAATGAATATTCTTAATAAAACTCTATTTGAGATATTTTTTTTAACATTTTGAAAAAATAATATATGAAAGTGTTAATACAAAAATCGTGGTTTTTGTATATTAATATTATTTTTACATCATTAACGTATCTCTATCAAAAGAAAAATTAAAAATTATATTGAAAATATTTTGAATTGCACATCTCTGTACGGTGTCGATGTAACATTGTAACGCGTTTCGTTTTTTCCCCCCTTGGCTTTTCATACATTCGACTCGTTTTCGTCCAGGAATATAAAAAAAAAGGTTTAATTTTTTCATAGTCCGACCCCGCTCTCGGTGTTTTAGTACAACTTTCATTAAATTAACGGCAAAAATGCGAATTTATAATACACGAGAGAAGCACCTGCGAAAATCGCACCGGACCACTCTCTCAGACTTTTCCTACAATTCATTTTATTTTATTCAAAAATATACACGTCATTTTTTTGTTTTCGACACGTTTGTTCAGTTCGTGTTCGTATATAGAACACTGTGATCAAAAAGTAAGGTGAATTTGTTTATAAAATGTAATTTTTTATACATTCTTCCAAATCAATTTCATCCCCTAAAAAGTAATTCCCGTACGATAAAACGCATTTTTGTCAAAGCTTTTTCCAGTTTTCGAAACAGTCGGAATAGTCTTTTTTCGGTATAGCCTTAAGACCTTTTTCGATTCAATTTTTATCTTCTCAATCGTGTCAAAACGGCATCCACATATTGGTCTTTTGAGTTTGCTGAATAGCCAGAAGTCGTACGAATCCAAATGAAGCGAATACGGTGGTTGTGAAACGGTATGAGTCAAGTTAAGAAAAAAAATACTATTTACTTAAGAAAAAAAATACTTTTATTTAATGCCCGGAAGTTTTCAATGACAATTTTACCTTACATTTTGATCACAGTAGTATATATATATTTCATTCAAGTATACTATTATAAAACGAAAACGCTATATAAGAAAAGAAATATAAATAAATAAATAACGACGACGACAATCCGGAAAAACGTTTTTTCCAAATTGAGCGTGCATTCGAATCATCCATCATTGTTATCGCATATCATAAAATCTACATGCGATCGTTGGCTTTGAACGTGTGCCACGTTTCAAGATAACAATTTCACTTACGAAAACGTCACTTTTGCACATTTTTCATAATCATACGCACCAATTCGATGTTGAGAAATACACGAAAATAAACGTTAATAATTAATGTGTTCGTAACGAGTGCAAGTACACGAATATTTATCGCATTTCGAATAAACGTGAACCACTTTTGTCTCTAAAAATACTATACTACTAATAAGCAGCTTTTGACATAAAAAATAAATTTATTTTATTTTATTTTAAATTTATAATATAATTTTCGTTATTATTTTCTTATTTTCTAGAGCGACATCAAAATAACGAAGAAAGTGAAATAATTGCGTCGCTTACTTAAAAATCAAATTCAAATTATAATGAACAGTATAAGTTAGATAAAAGATTTTTAATATTAATATTTGATTAAATATATACCATAGATATTTTAGAGTAATTCACCCATCATACTAATTGGTTGATATATAAAAGATTCTAAAATTGTTATCAGAAATCATGTTAACGCTTTTTATCAACAGATGGCGATCTACTATTACATAACTAAAATGCTTTAAAAATTTAGCTACTGTAGACACTGATATTATCAAATATTTATAATAAATTCTTTTTAATAAAATTTAATTGATGAGCGTCAATGACAAAAGAAAAAAAAATATATATATTTTAAATTATAGTAATTATTTTAAGCTAGAACATATAAAAATCGTCATAAACAGTTGATATTTAATTAAAATGCTGTCCTCGTCGACCGGCGATAAATGTAATGAAATAAATTTTTGTTATTAAAATTCTAGACGTTCACACACACACACACCCATATATATATATATATATATATATATATATATATATATATATATATATATATATATATATATATATATATATATATATATATATATATATATATATATATACAGATAAAACGGGCATAGAAGGAGTCGTTTAATATCGTCTCGAGACGGAATTCTAAAAGTGTCCAATTTCCCGATCTCTCCACGAAACGACTAAATCACCGCAAATTAATTGGGGGAATGTTTTCATTGTTGTATTATTATTAATATTAAATACATAATACGATACCGAATATCAATCATTTGCGATTTTGCGAAAATTCAATTTCAACGAACATTAAAATCACTAATTAATTCTTTGCGTGTTGTTCTCGATTAATAAAAATATCATTTTCTAATTGTGAAAATCTATATATTTTTTTAACTAAGTCAAATAATTAAAAAATATATTATGTTTTTTATAGAATCGGTTAAATCATTTTTCATTATTAACTTTCACTTATGTTCAAACAAATGAATTCAAACAAAATTTTCTAAATGAAAAAAAAACATTTTATTTTACTTTTTTTTTTACTTCAAAAGATATTTTTAAAAATGAAAATTTTCTCTCACAAATAATAATTTACTACAAATTAAGCTTTATATTCTATCAGTCTTTTACAAAAAAAATAATATTAAGACTTTGAAACAATTACCAATAATTCATCCTTTCACAATAAAGGATTATAAATGTCTGTCAAATGAAAACTTTATAACAATATATATATATATATATATATATATATATATATATATATATATATATATTAAATGTGTATGTTTAGAATTTCTTTATGCCTTCGAATACTGCATCGGTCCTTTGTATATTTTATATTACAGCAACACGACTTATCTCCTTCGACTCTTTACTCCGCCTTAAAAAGTATATAAGTAAAAATATAATAATACTAAAGAAAAAAAATGAAGTCAACTTTTATACACACACACACATATACACATACGTATATATATGTATGTATATGGTATATATATATATATATATTTATTTATTGATTTATATTACAATTATGTTCTGACACTCTTTTATAGCGAAAAAGTACGGAAAAGATAGGCGGCGCGTTCTGTACCAATGGCGTATTTAATGGTTCAGGGGTTTTGAACCTAATTACATTTTAAGAATTCAAGTTTTTATGACATCGTATTATATAATTTTCCAAAACTTTAATTTTAAAATAGTTTAAAACAGCTTCTGAATAAACTTCAAATATTAATGCACATACACATAAGTATATATATATATATATATATATATATATATATATATATATATATATTTGTGTTTGTTAATATTTTTTTAACTAAATTAAATTATTTGTTTATATTATAAATTGCAGAAAATTAACAGGTTGCTGCATTTTTTATCCATGTAAAACGTATTACATTATAAAAATATTTGCCATGTTGTTCCAGGATTCGAATCTGGGATCCCTACCTTTGGTGGTCGGATGCGTTACCGCAAACTCCACTATGGGCGTCAGGGGAAAAATAAATATATGGAAAATTCTTATTTAAGGGTCGCGCATGTTTGAAATATAAAGAAAAATTAATGGATCTATAATAATCACATTGCATAATATTTTTTTTTTAATTAAAAATATTTTTTCTTATATGTGGTAAGTCTTGTATTATCGTATATAACGTAACATATGGTACATTACAATTAAAATAAAATGTGTTTTAATAAAATAATAATCTTAAAGAAAATTGATAGGTATTTATATACTAAAAATGATTCAATTATATTTAAATATTTCTTACTTTCTATAGTACTTGATTACTTATTTTTTATTATAAATTTTTATTTATTTTTAATATAAGTGATTGATAAATCATTCAATTTTATTATTATTTTTTGAAAATCATTTAAAAATATTATTACATTAAAAAAATGTTTTATATGGCTATTAAAATTTGCTGAATATTTAACGTTGGCAACCCTGCTGTTTATAGGGGTGAGCGCGACAAAGACGCGACGCACAGGGCGGCGCAGGGCGTTTTGAGGCGGAGGGGGGGGCGACGCTTGAGCGGGCGAGGGGAGTCAAAAGAGGCGGTGCAGGGGCGGCACGCGCTCGCTTATAAACTTATACATTATTTAAGGATAAATGCCGGCGGGCGATGAAAGACCGTACTCAACGGCCCGGGCCTTTTTCCCCGAGAATTTTCCCGAGAAGGGCGAAAACTGCGCGCGTTCCGAGACAAAGCGCCGAGGAGGGGGGGGGGCGTGAGAAAACAGGGCCGGTTCCGATATTAATTCTTCGAACGGGCGATTTTCTCTCCTTCGATTCTTCAGCCGTAATTTAAATAAAGAAATGGGCGGTACACTGATAAAAGAGAATTTCGTCCTTGGGTCTTTTTTTTTTAATGGACCACGGGGTGTCTTATTCAATTTCTATTATATATTATTATTTTAATTTCTTTTTATATTATATTTTGAAATTAATTTATTATTTCAATAAGCGAGTTCAATAATATTACTTTTAATTTTAAAATATATTCGAATATTTTTAAAAGAAGATCATTTTAAAGAATTACCTATAAATTGAGCCGTCGATCTTTTCATATTTAAAATACCTGTTAAAAATATAATATATGAATTAGGACTTTTAATATTATTTAAGCTATATTTATTTTATACTTCTATTATCTGGACATATAATTTTCGATAACCGTCCTATAAATGACTAATAAGTCTTTTGAAAATTACTTTTTTTTTAATTCTTCCATAAAATCCAAATTATTGATATAAATATTGGTTTTAAATTCATTACGGACAACCCGAACTGTGAAGTTAATATTAATTCTTTTGGACATCAGTTATTAACAACAAATTTAAAAATCGTTAAAATCAAGTTCTCTGTTAGAAATCTGAAAACCTTCACACTCTAGTGCAAAAAAATAAAAAATATATAGAATCACAAAGTATAACTCTGCCTTTTTTAAAACTATTTATATAGATCTACTTTATAAAATATAGATTCTTTCTGTAATATAAAACTACAAGTGCATAGTGTTCAACATGTATACTAGTATCAATGATTATGTCGTAATACTATTTCCGGTTATGTATACATATATATATATATGCGATAGTTGGATTTGTGATAAAAGTTGATGATCTCTTTCGGTTTGTGGTGGAGCAGGCTTCCGTCGTACGGCCGGCCCTGTTCGTGAGTGTTCGGGAGAAAGAAGCTTTCGCTCCCGGTACTGTTTTTTAGCGGGTCCCCTCCTCGAATCCTGGATCCTGGTTACGGGTGGGAGGGGCCGCGGAATGGGATCGTCCGACCCCGCCCGCCGCCTCCCCTCTCGCTCCGGCGGATCAATATCGCGCGCCATCTCTCGTCGTCTCTGTTCATCGCGTGCGCTTGTCCCGCTCTAATATCGCCCGGCCATTACGGAGCGGCTTCGTGACGTCACCGTGACGTATGAGGAAGCGGCGCTGCCGTCTCGCGAAACTCTATTCTTGTTGCACATACACCAATACGCGCGCACGGTCACACGCACGCACGCATACATATATATAAATATATTAATAAAAACGAATGCGGCCATTACGATTTTTAATTTATAATTAATTAATGACATAGCGGCCGATCTGTAATTAATTAACTTGCCAAGTAAGCGTTATTATATTGTTATATTTAGATATTGAAAAAAATATTTTTTTATTAATTTTTCATTAAAAATTTAATATGGTAATCGATCCAGATTATAATTTATATTTAACTATATCGAATCCACGATTTATATATAATATTTTTGTGATTTTATAAAAATTGTTAATAATTAAAAAATATTTTTAATTCTTTATAAATATTTTTCAAATATTTTATCGCATTTATTAAATTCTAACATATAAAATAAGAAATTAAAATGTGTGTAATTAATAATTATCAAAAAAAATAAAATGATATTTTTTATTGATTTCATGTTTTTTTTCCGAACAGAATGGCGGAGTTTCGTTCCGCAGCGAGCGAGTTTCGTTCCGATCGAAATTAAACATTTCCACGAAATTATATTCGGTTCGTATCAACGTGTAATACTCGTGTATATTCGAGTTTTTGATCGTCGCAATTAAAGACATCATAATTGAGCGCGATAAAAGCGATAAAATAGACCGTAAAACGAGCAAAATAAATTAAAACGCTATAAAAAGTCATTAGAATCGATTTGCGAATGCGGAAAGTTAAAAACATCAATTATGATAATAATTATAATAAAATGAATGCTTCGTTATAATTTTATCGACGCGTATCAATTATCAACAACTTTATATTATATTAAATATATGAATCGGATATTAAAGTTTGTTTTAATTTTTTAATCTTACATAAATTTTATTATAAAAACGAAAATAATTCGTATACATAAAGTTTAAAAGTGATTCGTTTTAATACTGAAAAGATATAAACAAACATCTATATTACACAAACAACAACATTAACAGAACATTTCTGACATTGCATAAGATAATATTAAAATTTATGACTTTAATTTATTCTACTAAATTTATTCGTATAAAATATATAATTCTTTCACGTGTATAATAATATGTTATAACTATTTTTTGTTAACATATTAACTATTTTTGTTTTAACATGTATATTGTTTTAATACAAATTAATTCATATTGAATATGATACAAAAAATTCACATACTATAAAATTAAATTACATTATGATAAAAGTGGAATTATTATTATTAATTATTAAATACTTAAAAATACATTATTTTTAAATCGTTATCGAACAAACGACCATTAAATTGCGTGAAAATTATACTGAAATATATCGCCTTAAACGAGGACATGATTATCGTCGTAAAAGATTTCAGTCGTCGGAAGGTATCGTCAATCATTTCACACCAATTTTCCGTGCGATATTTTCCTTAAAAATAAATATTGAAATATCTATATTAAAAAAATCTATAAATATAATACTGTGACCCATAAATATAATACTTTTTATTGATATAAATATCTTTTTTTTGTTATTATAAAATTTTATATTTAAATATAATAATGTGAATTAAAATTTGTAATAATTTTATGGTTAGATAATATATTAAAAAAAAATCTTATAATAAATAAAATAATTTTTAATATTCTTTCAAATAAAAGAATTCGATGTATAATGTATATATTGAAACTATGCGGTAATTATAAAATATATTTATTAGGCAAATAGTTGACGACACCTGCAACATACACATGTATATTTGCAGGTGTAAGGCAAATCCCCACAGCAAGGCAGACAATCATCCGTCTTCATTGAACTCGGGCCGCTAACAAGACAACCACTGACAACCATCGACAAACAACCGGGGACACCTTATTCACTTACATCTTACACACTGTACGTTTGTGTGTATGTACACAAACATTAACCGTAATCAAAGGTTCGATTTAGCCAACGTACAAAACACGACACTATAAATAAATCTTTATATTTCCAGTTTGCGCACGCATCTCGTCTATATAACTATGTAATATATATATATATAAGGGTATTTAGCTGAATTTATATGCAAATATTTCATTTTCAATAAGATTACAAGCACTATATATATTATAGAAACAATTTATAATGTATATTTATAATATTTAATATATAGATTTTAACTGAAATTGAATAGAAATACTTAATTTATCTTCGAAAGATACTATAGATAATGACGCTATTCAATATTAAAATTATTTTTACAATATTCACTTTTAAAATATAAATTTATTAATGAGGTAAAAAAAATGTTTATAATAAATGTTTCAAATAATGTATTCGTACAAAAAAAATCAACAATAATTAATTATAAGGAAAACAATGTACAGCAATTTCTCGTCACTTCGCGCTTCACCTATCGCGCCTTTGCTCTATCGCGGATTTTTTTTAAATATTAATAAAAAAAATAATTTACGGATTTTCGCTATTTCGTGAATATTCTGCAGAACTTGATTGGCGGGAAATATATATATTTTATATATTTTTATATGAAAAAACCACAAAATGTATAAAAATGTGGAAAATAATTATTAAGGTAATGAGAAAGGTTTATGTAGCGTAAAAGTGTTGTAAAATGATTTACAAAGCCTTAAAATAGTGTATAAATACTTAAATAATTATAGCAATCATACTTCGTGGATTTTCACCTATCGCTGTAGGGGCGTATTGAAACGTAACACCCGCGATAATCGAGGGATTATTATATATAAAACGATGATAAAACGCTAAATTGAGATAGCCCAACCTATCAAGATTTAATTTCCCATAAAATATACATGAATATATAACATATTAATAAAGTCGATTTTTGGATTCTTCCGTCTGTCTGAAACAAATAAAACTTTCAACAAAGAAGAATATCGTTTTCCCGCTGAAACGTTCGGAAAACTTTTGCGGCGAAGTAAGTATATTTGTGTTTTCGCAAAAATCCCCGAGGATCACTTATGACTTTCCGTGGATATTTCGTTTTGTCCCTGAAAAAGATTTCTCGCTCCAGACAGATATTAAAAGAAGAACACGTTATAAACTACCATCGTCCAACGTTCGGCACGGATACTATTACCATTATGAATTTTTATAAAATTTATTATCAAATACAAAGCCTTTCTCATATTAAATTTGATGATTTTTATATGAAAACCGGATGCTGTCTATTTATATAACGTGTAGTTTTAGCAGATGTGCATCGGAACTTATTGCACTGTTACAGTCCAAGTGTAGAGATTTTCGCGTTGAAGCAAATTGAACATAGATTTCTGTGCCAAATATCTCTTGAACACAAAACCGGAACATTTTCCTTAGTATAGGGTGTTCATGAATTCACCTTATATCTTTGAAAGTAAATGTCATTAAAGTATCTAATGACATTTACTTTCGATTCTTAAAATTTGGTATATAATTTTTCAATTAATATCCAAATCCAATCCTCGATATTTTCATGAAAAATATTTATAATAGATTTTTTTATATATAGACATTCCGTAAACGTCGAATCGTTATTTTTTATTGTATATTTTATATCGCGTCGATTTTACGATATCGAAGAGAGATCGAACGAATCCATTTATGACGTAAAGTGTCGCGAAACCCCAAATTCGACAAATTCGTCACTTTATCATAGCGGAAATGAAATTATCGTGGCATAAATTTGACGGACGAATCGAAACCGGTATTAAATTGAGACGCGACAGCTTCGTAGTAGTCGTAAAAAAAAAAACGTTACGAAAATTAAAATCGTTCACAAGTGTCAAACGGTGTAAGTCGGTTTTCGCGACGATTTTACACCCACCCGTTCGCATCGGGCACACCCTCTATTACTTCGCGTACCAGAATCTGGTACATTTGGGAATGGGCGGATATGGGGTCGACGATGGAGACGGAGGTACCAAAAAGTCACCCGCACGCCCACACCGTCATGTAAAAAGACTCGCCCTCCGCGCACTCCACACCCCCACCGACCGCGCCGTGCAGTCTCGTACATATTTCGACCACCTATTTTGCGCAGCATCTCCTGGAGCCGATCCGAGTTTATACGGCGTGGCAACAGAGAATCGTCTGAGCCGTGCGCGTCGTTGAACGACAATGCGCTTTGAACGAAACGTGCATTGGGCGCAATTTCGCCTAGCGTCTGCGTGTCGCTTTGGACCGAATTCGATTCGGGTATAGAGAACGGTCTGGGCCGGGAATTAGGGTAGCGCTACGAGATTCTGCGTACAAGTGCGCGGGCAGGGGTGCGGTCCGGACAGGCCCGGATCCAGTTGGAGTGTCGTCGTCAATTTTCGCAGATGTCGCTCGTTTCGAAACCGCACAATTCGAACCGGACGACGCACGCCGTGGATATTGGTGAAAAATACGCTATTTTCTTATATGTATATATATATATTTATATATATATATATATATATATATATATATATATATATAATCATACACACTGTTATATGCGTATGTGGTATTTTTTATATTTATTCATATACAATAATACTATATTGAAAGTGAATGTCTTTCTTTTGTTTTTTTTTCAATCATATTTTTCAATTGTATTGAAATATTTTCATACTATTTGTTTATAATATTGCTTACAAATATCAATTTCATTGTTTATTTTTAACTTACAATCAATGTAAAAAAAATTCATTTTCATTATTATTATTATTAAAATATGACAATCTACAGTATAAATTATGATTTTATTTTAATATTTTTTTTTGTAAATTTATTTTTATTTTATTATTTCTTTAATAAATATTTTTTTATTTACACATATCTTTTTTTTTGTTCGTATTTATGCCTATACACCTTTGTTTCCATATTTAATATTATAAATTAACATATTTTACATACAAATCTTTGAAATTGAAAAGTTAAATATATATATATATATATATATATATATATATATATATATATATATATATATATATATATATATATATATATATATATATATATATATATATATATATATATATATATATATATATATATATATATATATATATATATATATATATATATATATATATATATATATATATATATATATATATAAAATCGACGCCTATTTTCAATTTGTCATCATTAACGAAATACTGATATCTTCATTGAAAAACATATTTTCGGTTAATGGAATCGCATTAGAGTTCTGAGCGAACAAAAGAAGTGCGCTGTTGTTTTGCAAACGTTAAATAAAAAATTTAAAAAAAAATACATAATACGCGTATACAAATACGCGCGCGTACACATTCATAAACGTGCGCGCGCCTATGTGTACAATTTCAGGGTTGAACAAATATAGTAGGCGATTTTCAGGGTTGTGAGTCGTCGCATTCGCGAAACACATGCGCGCCCCTGCATTTTCATTCATTACCGTTTCTAAATGCTCACGCGACGCCGCTGACTGACGAACACATTGTTCACAAAGAACGTATTTATTTATATTTTTTAATTAAATATTATAATAAATTGATAAAAATAATATATTTTATAGAAAATTAATATATAACTATTTTTTTTAATTATTTTTAAAGGCGTTGAAATTTTTGAAGAATAATATAATAAAATAAAAAAAATTGAAATATGACGACTTCTTTAAGTTTTAAAATATTGACTTAATTTTTACAAAAACTATCTTAAATTTTTAAATATTTTTATACAAGGCTTATATCTTAAAATATTTGTCATTTTTAATATAACATGGATGTCATGTTATATATAAAAAAGAATGCATCTTTTTTATTTATAATAATAATTATTAATTTAAAAAACTGAATATTGCTAATTAGATAACACCTTTTATATAATATTGTTTGTAATTTAAAAATAACAATCGAATTACATTAAAATATGAAATATAATATTCGAAAAAAAATCCGTTACTAAATTATTCCGGTAATTTAAACGATGTCACGTTTGAAGCGTAAATAAAAATGACAATTGAACTTTATAAACACCCTGTCGTTGTTACAACATTGAATAACAGCCACACAAAATCCCCGAAGCGAAAAGTAAGAATGATTAATGGTGTCAATTCGACCGTTTCTTTCATATATATTTATTTTTTTTAATGTATCATTATTATTGTTATTTTATATTTTCGTTTTCGCATATATAAAATAAAAAAATATGAAATAATTGAAAAATTGAATATGATAATTAAAAAAAAGTATTTATAATATAATTTTAGATTACTTCAAAAATGACGATCGTGTTCATTAATAATTTTATATATATACATGTATTTTTTTCTTATTACTAGCAAATTTAGACGTGAAATTTCGCACTGCGTCCGCTTGGAAAATTAATAAGGGAAATTGCTCAATTCGTAATGCGTAATACTCGTTAATTTTGTATGCGAAAAGGACGTCGCACACGTTCGATAGAAAGGCGAAACTCTCGTTGTCAACCCCTCATTTTTGGCCGTAAGGTCAATATCCTAATAATGTGTATTCGCGGATATCTCACACAGGAAAACCTAGGGTGAAATAACCTTAAATAATTTATCCATATATTTTTCGAATCGGTTTTCACAGTTATAAAATGAAGATACGCACTGTACTTTACGAAAAACAGATTTCATACACAATTTTCTTAATGAAATCCTACAAATTTCAGACATTCGTTATCATAAAATAGCATATGATAAAGTTCAACATAGAACATTATCATATCTTTATCTATTTGTTCAATCATATTTTTATATAAATACACCTATCCTTCGTTTTATACTGAAGATAGGTTCAAGACAAAACCGTATAAAACGAAATAATTTACCAACATGGTAAAGCATCTTAAAAAACCTACCAATTGGAGCTATCAGTCTTTTATCCTAAATTATTACCTTCAGTGTTAACAAATAAATGAGACTCAAATTTTTTAAGGATATATATATATATATATATATATATATGCGAATATACATTACATACACATTTATGGTATACAAATTTTTCAAAATTTGATATTTTATAAACCGTGTAAAAGCGAAATTGTGTAATACAGATACCGTGTAAATAGACGGATAGGTGTAAAATTTATAATCGATTTAAAAATAAATATTAAAACAATTGTGATAAAAAGATTGAAACCATACAAAATTATAAATAATATTATTTTATATAATTGAAGAATTTACAATCAAAAATTGTTTCAAATCAATTTCTTTTTTGTAAAAGATGAACGACACATTTGATTTAATTCGACAAAATTTAATTTAATCGACTTATTTACATTATAATCATAATTATTTATTATTTATTTGTATTTTATATATTTTAACGATTTAAATTGTTTTTATAATTAAAACATAGTGCATCCCTTTATGCGCAATATACAAATAATTTCATTCTACGCATATTAATATAATATATTAATGTGAATTATAAATAAACAGTTTTTATTATATTTAAAGAATATTATATATATATATATATATATATATATATATATATATATATATATATTTATATATATATATATATATATATATATATATATTTATATATATATATATATATATATATATATATATATATATATATTTATATATATATATATGGTATAAATATATATATACTATAATATAAACACGATTTAATTGTGAAGACGTGCTTTTGAATAAAGTGCATGTTCTAATAGTGGAAAAAAACCGTTGCAATTCTCAAAACGGGGTGCTTCGGTTCCCAGCAGATGTTTGAGAAATAATGGCAACTTGATTTATTGCGCGCCATTATTGCCCTTTTCTTCAAAAAATAACCCCCCACAGGACGTTGCACCATCGATTTATGTTTTGCTCAACGTTAACAATTTTAAATCGAAATACAAACAGTATTTACTCGTTTCCATATGGGAATTCTATCATTATTGTAAAAGAAAAATATTTAAAAAAATTACTTTTTATACAATAAAAATTAGTATTTTGATTTTTGACTATCGATAAATACAACATTATAACGAATCTTTAAATTTATGCATTTGTTAAAATATTACAAAATTTATTTTCTATAACAAAAAATATTTGAACGTCTACAACACAAATAAGATTAAATTTACGGCGTGTATAAATAGTTGAGTTTAATTGATAAATCAAAAGCAGAACTTTTTAAAATCGATACTATATATTATTTAATATTTTTCAAGAATCGAATTTTTTTAATTTCATATTAAAATGATTAAATAGAATAAAAATCGATTGCTAACATATTATTAAAAATAAAAAAATATTACAAAAATGGAAAGAAAATAAATAAAAATTATAACGTACACGTACATCGTATATACATTAATGTACTAATTAAAATTTTATCACCGGCTGTTATTAATACTAGAATTAACGTTGATCGGACGTCTTTTTCTTAGTCAGATTCATATTTCATGGAAAAAAAATAGTGCATTAATAAGGCGTACACTAGTTATACATTAAAAGCTTTCATAATTAATCAATGACATTTCGTACACGAGTCTAGATCGTTTGATGGATACCGACAAAGCGACTCGCTGTAAGGTTTTTTTTATTTTATTTTATATTTATTTTTTTTTATTTTTTTACCTGCGGTTTTCAAAATTAATGATTTCAAAGCTCGCAGCTTTTTCTTTACATCCGATCGTGTAATATATATTGTGCGCGTTTCAACCGATTTTTTCCGTGTATATTTTTCGTTTCTCATATATATATATATATATATATATATATATATATATATATATATATATATATATATATATATATATATATATATTGTACTTGCGTTATTTTCGTTATTTATTTATTTTTATTATTCTTTTGTGCGCGAAGCAAAGTGTTAAAAATAATATATATATATATATATATATATATATATATATATATTTCGAATATTGCGCCTGCTTATATACAATATCAATTTTCTAAAGTGCTTCGGTGAAGATGTGAAGAAATTCGTTAAATATGAATATGGCGGCCTTTCTTACCGATTTCTTTCTTTTTCCTCTTGTTCTTGCATTGATATTCTCGTCGAAATGTGTTTTAAGAAAAACTATTATATTAAACATTTACATATATCATATTATATAACATTTAAAATTATACATTATTTTTGAATTGTTTATAATATAAAAAATGACTACAATTGTTATACATACTTATAATTTAAAAATTAATTAAAATTATAAAATATGATTTAATAATGGAAATAAAATATAAAGGATTACATTAAAGATTATTATAATTGAATAATGTAATAAACGTTTATTCTCAATTGAATAATCCGTTACATATATACACCTATATATCGTTTATAATCCGAATAACGGAGATTTAAAAGCATTTCTATCGAATTTCGCAATTCCCAGTTATTCTACACACGGATGTCGGAGTGGATTTTAAGCTTTAGAGTTAATGAATGGGAACTCGAAGTGGAGTCGAGCTCTAGAGCTTCTCAAAGTGTGGGGTGCGACGCGTTTAATCCCCGTGACTGAACTCGTTCCGGATCTTAACAAATTTTGTACCCCCATTCCTAGTTAAAATCAAAAGCGTAACTAGCATTCACAGCAAATTTGACTTTCAAAGTTCTTTAAGTTTATTCGCATTCAAATATTGTATTACAAAAATATGTAATATCGATATTTTAATTCACAATAAAACTAAATATAATAAAGTGACCAAAAAGTAAGATAAATTTGTATATAAATGTAAATTCTTAGTTTATTCTTCCAAATCAATTTCCTCCCTTTAAAAGTAATCCCTATCCGATAAAATGCACTTTTGCCAACGCTTTTTCCAGTTTTCGAAACAGTCGGAATAGTATTTTTTCGGTATAGCCTTCAAGACCTTCTTCGATTCGGTTTTTATCTCCTCATTTGGCCTTTTGAGTTTGCCGAATAGATAGAAGTCTCACGGAGCCAAATCAGGCAAATTCAGTGGTCAGAACGAATGCAGTATGACGTGGTGCATTATTGTGATGAAGGAACCAAGAGTTGTAAAAACACATGTAACTCAGAGATAATTAATTAAACCTTTTGACAAATAGACGCTTGGCAAATATTATAGATAATCCTACCAATCTGGGGAAAAAATACAATTTATCTACCTTCTTAATGCCCGGGAGTGTTAAATGACAATTTCACCTTACTTTTTGATAACAGTAGTGTGTCAATTCTCATTGATTTTTAATAGTAACAAATATTTTGAATATTTTTGTTCTATACGTTACATGCATATTTATAAAATCGCATACAATATTTATGCCAATATTCGACATATATATATAAAAACACGTTCGATGCAATCAAACCAAACGTCTTTTTTATGAAGGACTTGCTTCAGTAAAACGAAGCATTTACTCTCGGCAATCTTCTCCCGGTTATTACGGTCGATTTCCACACATTTTTATTTTATTATTTCGTCTTATTTTATTTCGCAGAATACGAAATGTCCGTCGAAATGGGAACCTCCAAGGGATGACTCGCAGAGAGGGTTATTTTTCCGTAATTTCACCTCTCCACCGCCCAGTTTCGGATTTTTCTTTTTTTTTCACTCCTCCTTCGACAATGTTTATGTAAATTAATCATGAAGATAGATCCTGAAATGTCTCCTCTGAGAAAACGTCGTATATAACTAGTGCTCGATGTAAAAAAATAACACTTTTTACTCGGATTTTTCTAGCAAAAATTTGCATTTTTTCTTTTGCGAAAAAAAATCGCACTCGATCAGATTAAATCTTTTTTATTATTATTATTTTCGTTTATCTAGTCAACTATCCGAGATGAGTTTTTTCGCATATATTTTTTTCATCTTTTTAAATAGTGTATTATCAATATATTCCATGTGACAAATGCGAGGTCGTGTTCGAAACGCAAATGTTCCATAAAAGTGGGTCGAGTGACCTCAATAGAAATCGCGAGGATTACATTGAAATCTATTATCTCTGGTTAGCAAAATTTATGATATTTTTTTCCGTTTTCCTATTCCATATTTCTTACGTAATACTTTCGGATATAACATGACGAAAAAGACAATAAAATTTATGTCGACATTCTTTTAGAAAATGAAGCTTAATGGATTTTCGATCTTCGTCACCATTAAATGTTTGAAGATATTTATTGAAATATTTATTTCAATTTTTATTTATAACGCATTTTTAAAAATATTTTCTTTATATTTTGATACATAAAACAAGTAAACATAAATTTAAATATAGTAGTAGTATAGTCTATATTTTTAACCTTAAATGAATTATTATACTATACATATTTGATGTTGCCGTTATAAATATACAATAAAATATCGAAAACTGCGCATCGAATGACTTGATGAAAAATGTTGGCGATTTTTCGATTAAAACATTGAATAGTTAGGGATTTTAGTATGCGGTTTACTAATTAATGAGCCGGATTCAAAGTCGTCTATTGAAGAAAATTAGACAGGCCGTTTCGCGCAGACGTCTGAGGCCAAACGGGGCCAAAATATCCGAATTTGGCCCGGCAAGATTAATTGCGGGTCGTCGCTCTATTCTAATGCGGCCTTTCAGACGGGTCCCGGACCAGGACCCGGGACCTCGACGGGTATACCTCCCTTATGGTGAACCTTTGTTCGTCCACTGTGAAAATCCCGGGATCACTTCTCCCTACACATCCTATTATTATCATTATTATTATTATTATTATTGTATTTTGTGCATGAAATCAGTTAAAAATCCATTATCCTTTTACACAGTGCGAATCCTTCGGCAATTTTCACCGTTTTATATAAAACGATCATTATAACTATAATATTTTAACTGTAGATCTATATTTCTACACTAATTATATTCTTATCCGATATGATTTTAATTTTATTATATATATTATTTTTTTATAATTACAAGAAATACGTCAATTTGAAATATATTTCATAAATGATTATACAAAACTTTAATAATTAATTTTGTACGCCAAAAATACAATATTCAGTTTTAACTATCTTCCATATTTCAACTCCACAAATATTCAAAATTGAAATCTATTCACATTTCTAATTATTTAATATGAATTAAATATTTGGAATTTGCTAATTTAAAATTTATAAAATTGAAAATTATATTTTAAGCACATCTATTAAATGATTGATAATTTTGTTAAACTTTTGCCTACTACATTAAATAAATATATACATAAACGTATATAATATATATAAACAGTATCATTAATCAAATAATCAATAAACGAAACCACAATAAAATTCATTTTTATATCGAAATAGCCTTCGTGTCTCGTTTATTGAATGTAAATAATGTACAAAAATCATTCAATATGAAATAACATAGGATTGAACCGATCACGAATAGATATAATATTAAAAATATATACATATATTTATATATTTTGGCAAGCCTAAGTGACGTCATTATCACCGCAAAAATTACTAACAAATTAGGACGTTTGAATGCGAGCCAAATGATTTGGCACACTCTGTACTCTGGTTGCCAAATAGCGCCAATATTATCGTAGCAAATATGCCTTGTTTGTCGCTATATTGTCGTGTTGTGTGTGTATGTAAACTGTGGACTGATTGTCGATTGTGTTGCTTTTAAAATTACACACTATTCTAAACTCTGTAATAAATTATGTTTTCATATTTAATCGTTTCTAATGTAATAAATATTTTATATGGTGTATGATTAGTTTATAAAGATCACAAAAAAACCTTATATTATATTTACTTTTATTACATATATAATTAAATTCAATCACATCAACATATCAATTGAGTTAGAAATTTTACGAAATATCCATGTCCAAGTTCATATTTGTAGTGTTGTGTGCACAATAAAGCTATAAAATTCGACATTGGCAATGAAAATACACAAAGAGTGTTTATACCAAGAATTTTTATTGTGTTTATCGAACGGCACTTAATGGGTTAATGTCGACGTTCGTTCAGCTAATTTGCCATCAAATTACATGCCAATAAATGTGTATGCGATAATTAAAATTTTCGTATCACACACATTTATATTCTATGGATACACATAATGTTTCTAAATGTGTATGGTAAATATTTAAAATAATTCGATATATATTAAATCTTATCAATACTTATATTAAAATACTAAATAAATTTTATATATAAAAAAAATATTATATGAAAAAAAAATTTGATATATCTCAATTTAAATAATATTCCGTTAAAAATTCCTCTAAACTGCATTATTTGATTATTTAACAGATATTTACTAATTCAAGACCCCCCGCGATAGGTGAAAATCCACAAATATTTTTGTTATAATTATTTAAGTATTTATACGCTATTTTAAGGCTTTATAAATCCTCCTCAACACTTTTATGCTGCATAAGGTAATTAATGATTATTACCTTAATAGTCATTCTACACATTTTTATATATTTTGTTATTTTTTAATGTAAACATTCATTATATATATATATATATATATATATATATATATATATATATATATATATATCTTGCCAATCGAATTGCGCAGAAAAAAAATATTTTTAAAAACCCGCGATATAGCAAAGGTGCAATAGGTGAAGCGCGAAATGGTGAGGGATTACTGTATTTTTCAAAATTGTATTACTGATCACATTGAAATTATGTAATATCACGTTCTACACAATCATGAGAATCGTACATTATATATTTTGAAATTAATATTAATAAATATATTTTTAAATTTTCAGATTATTTATGCGACCGATAGATGGCGTTGTTTGTAGTATGTGCTGATATCATTAGTTGGCACATCCGTGATCTACCCTGTAGATCCGGGCTTTTGTAGTTTGATTTTCCCATATCAGAAGCTCGTCTCTACAGGTATCTCACGGATGGAAGACCACGCTGCCGGATATTCCCGATGTCTGCAATTAGTTTTTAATGTATAATAATATATTTTAATTTTTCTACATAAATTAACTATTCTTTATTTTTAATAATTTTGTATTGTTTTTATTTTTTTATAAATATTTAATAGTGTATTTTTTTATATTTTTATTATTTGCCAAAAATGTAAAATTGTTATTTAAAAGTACTACCATCTATGCTTAAATAAAATAACTATATATCATTTTTGTGAAGAACCGTTTTTAAATTATAATTTTCATGTATAGATGTCTCATATTTTTTATAATAATAATAATTGTATATTGGAATTAGTAAATATTTTTATTAATATTATATAATAATAATTATAGAATAATTATTTTAATAAAAGAAATATCTTTGGATTTTTCTACATTATTTTATATGTGAAAAAACTGAAATATTATAATAAAAAAAAAACAAAACTTCGTTTTCAAAAAAAATCTAGAAATTGCTTAAATAATGGCTAGTATTACAAGTTGTTTATAATTTAAAGTTTTTAAAAATCATAATAAAAAAATATATAATAATTTAAAAACGTGTATGTATTCATATTTTTATATTAAATATTATATATTTCATTAAAAATTATATTTAAGTAGAAAATAACTATTTTATAACACTCAAATTTTGTTATTAAAAAAAAGATCAATTCGTCGAAAATTGTAACAATTATATAAAAATCGTTTTTAACAAATATAAAATTATTTATTAATTTTTAATAAGTATACCAATCGATTTATACGTTTTTTATGATCATTATATTGCTTTTAAAGACAAAAAAATTGCTCTTGTTTTGTATATTTTTAAAACAATTACTGAATATTATAAATATTATAATAAAATCTGCGGTCGTTTACAAATGTTCGCAAAGAAATTTACACCATAGTATTTTATTACAGTTGACAATTTTTATATAATTAAAAAATAATAATTTTTATTTTATAACAAAAAATTGACCATTATATATATATATATATATATATATATGAAATTTTACGATTTTTTTAACATTCACTATGGACCTAGTTAGCAAAATTAGCAGGTTTAACGGCTCACACTACGATAGTATTTAACTATTGTCGCTTACCATTATCTTGAACGATACTATACGTCACTGTGCAAGTGTACACACACACACATACACACACACACACATATATATATATATGGTTCATGATCGAATTTTCGCTATTCGTCAACAGTGAAAACTGTAAACACGATGACTCGACTGTTATTGATGAATATGAATTTCGGCGACCATTGTACCATGGGACACGTAACATTCTGCACAATCATCACACCTTGCTCTACCCACAATACTCTATTTATAAGACAGGGGTATCAAAAACTTTTCACACAAATCTATATATATATATATATATATATATATATATATATATATATATATATATACACCAATTATATCTATGTCGTGGCGTCTCTTTCAATTTTCGCAATATTCATACAGTTCAATCTTAGATTCGCACTATATAATTACATATTATAAAATATTATAATTTAAATTAATCTGAATTCCGTTCAGAAAAATTCAGTTTTATATATTTTTTAATATAAATATAAAAATTTAAATTCATACAAACATTTTTAATAATTAATAATTTTATTAAAATATCCGTATACATTTGTGTTTATATAAAGAAAAATGTAATAAATATATTTAAAAATTTAAACATCCCTGTCAATAATAAGATGAGTCAAAGCCTCCGCATAGACAGTAGACGTCCGATCTGTGTTATTTTATTTATTTATATATTTTTTTTATAGTAATAATACAACATTGTCAAAGGTGAGCATGTCGATTCACATTATTCCCGATATGCAACTAGATCGATATTTTTACATCACTATCTACAATCTATTCCAGTCTAACAACCCAATTTAAACTAATTCACCATTTATTTATTTCGATCCTTCCTAAGATACATATAAATATATTTTTTTATATTATTATTATTATTATTTTGTTTTTATTGTTATCGACGATCGAATATAAATCGTGCGGTATTTTTCTCTCGACCGAATTGTATTATATTACGATTTAGTTGATTATCGTGCATTATTTATACTGCGGTCGTTATTGTGTTTAGATCCTTATTTTTATCCCCGGTAGTCCTCGGGAGTCACATTTGAAGAGATACCATCGTGTCCTTCTTGAATTGATCGGTTTATATGCGTCGGCTTCTTCGACGTTTATCTTGTTAATATTAAAATGCCACCTGATTCGTATTATTCTTGTTACTTTGTCAAAAATGGTTATATACCTTACACATATATATATATATATATATATATATATATATATATATATATATATATATATATATATATATATATATATACCTTTTCTATTATATATTAAATTAATGTTATTATTAAAATTTATAAATTATATTACAAAAAAAAACAATATCACATTTATGGTGAATTTATATGTAAATATATTGAATTTTTATTGATTACAAATATTTATTAAATATATATAATATAATTTTTTAAGTGTATAATAGTAATAGTATTTTCAAGAAATTATAAAAAAATTTAAATGTATTGTAGATATGGTTGAAAAAAATCTTTCGAACTATATAGAAAAGATTAAATCGATTTAAATTCAGTATATTTAAAAATTAGGATTTAAAGATCTTTTATCTATAATTTTTACTTCTTTTAATTTTAAACAAAATGTTATATTTTTAAACATAAATTGAAAAGAAAATTATATTTCAGTACAATTATATATTAAATAATTTACATCAATAATGATAAATCTTATGATTATTTCGAATATAATGAAATATTTTTTTTAATTTACGTTTTTAATACAATTTATTATAATATTCTATATATATGTTTTTATCAAAATTTCTTATAGATATACTTTAATACTATTCTATTATATATATTATATAATATAAAGACAAAATAATTAAATAAAACGATATACGTATATGCATATACAACAGCAGCTCCCAACCTTTTTTCATTAGTGTACCCTTTTAACTGATTGTTTTCTTAATATATATATATATATATATATATATATATATATAAATATATATATATATATATATATATATATATATAAATATATATATATATATATATATATATATATATATATATATATATATATATATATATATATATTTATATATATATAAATATATATATATATATATATATATATATATATATATATATATATATATAGATTGGATCATTATTTCAAAAATATTATATATAATTATAGTGACTTTTACGTAACGACGAGCAAATAGAAAAAAAACAGGTTGTGAACCGCTCATATACAACATCGCATATTAAATATCGTGTATGAGAAAATACGTTCGTACGCCATATTGTAACGGCAGACGCCATATTGACCCTTAATGCGGTTGTCATGTATGTAATCTCGCGTCGATAAAGACGGTACAAAATATCGAAAACGTCGTGTGGGGGTCCAAGAAATGTCAAAACGTCACGGAATCTTGTCATTTTAATAAGGTGACCGTGTACTAACGACTATACCGAACTCTAATCATATACCTATGTCATTTTTCGAAATATAAAATAAATATATAAATATAAATCAACGCTGAAGCGACTGCGATATAAGAATGTCACGATGATGATAATTGTGTTCGTGTCACTGAACGGGTTTGCGCAATCTATGAATGACGCGGTTTTGTCAATGAAATGTGCAATTAATTGATAAAATTCACATAGTAATAATACTTTACGAATTATGTATTGACAAATATTGAAAGTTATTAAAATTTGCTTACATTATATTATCATAGTACTATGTTTAAATATAATTAATTTTCATGAAAGAAATTGATGTACTGATTTTATTTTTTTATATATTTATGTAAAATGATTATTTGATGGTGTATTTGTTTTATATTTCGATTTTTAATTGAAAGTTTTGAGATTCGTTTATAAAAAAATAATTTTAAATGTACATATTTAAAGTGTGAAATAATAGATTGTTTTTATAAAGTCCAAAACAAGATACAAATACATAAAAATCATTATTTCGTTATAATTGTAGTAAATTTTTATTTGAATCTATAATAAAATTTAAACTATTATGGTTAATAATGCTACTTTAATTGTATTTAATATATTAAAAAATTACTATAATATTTTAAAATTTTACTAAAAAAATCCATCCATGTTAAATATATATTATATTTTATATATGTAATATGATAAAATATTTTTTTTACATCTTAATAAATATCAAATATTATGAATAATTTTCAATTGCAAAAAATTATGTGTTTATATATGAATAATAATAATAATTAATAACTAATTAAATCGATAAATAAAAACAATAATAGTCAATTATTAATATCTGTATAATATATAATATTCATAAAAATATAATTATAAAATAGAGATATGCTTTTTTAATATACAAAGTAATATATATTATGCAAAAAATATGCACGTAAAAAACCAAAATATTCATACAGGATATGCATAATTTCTATAGTATTTCCTGCTGCTAATTATTAAATATTTCTACATGGAAAAAGAACGAATAAATCTCAGATTGAATAGTCATAAAGAACATTTTAAAGAACGTTTCCCGCCGATATATATATATGGTATATATATAATATATGCCTTATATTACTACCGAAAACCGAACGTTACACGATTATAATTGAGTGAAATTAAGCAATTACATTTTTTTTTCGGACCACGTGATAATTATACGTTACAATGAATAGTTTAGTGTCACATTTAATGGCAATAAATCATACTTGCCACTTGCTGTCAGTGTCCGAATGCACAAAACGATCGTTAACCTTGCCAAGTTCGATTTCACTTTTTAAAATATTTTTAACGTTTTGTAGTTCAATTACGTCATAATTTTACATTTTATATTTGTACAATATATATATATATATATATATATATATATATATATATATATAAATAAAAATATATATAAAACGAAAAACATGCAAACTTCGCATTATAATAATTATTATTATTTTTTAATTACAAATAAGCAGTTTAATTGGGGTGCGACGAGAGTCAAAAGTCTCCATTTCGATTGAGCAATTATGCGATTATCATAATTAAATAAATATGTATCACGATGACGGCGGCGGTTACCGTCGTAATGACAAACGAGCTCCGAAATAATTACACGGGTATTCCCGATTAAAACGAGATCGTTAATTTTTAATTAATATCCTGTCAATTTATAAGTAAATTTAGTTTCGGCTATTCTTAAAAAAATATCCAGAAAATTTTCACCGTATAAAATACATAATATAATTTAAATATCTATTTCTGAATCAAATCGTTAACTTTTTGACTATCATTAGAAAATTCTGTATATCAGTATATACGATAATTTTTCCAATAAAATCATATATAAAAAGTTCAATTTAAAAATACGAATATTTACTTATTCTTAATATTGTTTTTGTTTGGATTACATTTCATATACTAAAATCGGATAAATATAAGATGAATATTACAGATTTTGTTCAATAAATAAATTCATCAAAATTTTTAAGAAGTATATTTTAGAAAACTCTACTGCTTAATGACATTTAAACGCATAACGATTCTGTTAAATGTTTCGAACGATTGATGAAATCTATTTTTTCAAGATCGATTAAAAAATTGAAAAATATTGAAGTGTAAGTATAATATTTTAGTTGATTGAAAATTTATCGATTTCGAGACGAATGCAATTTTCTCGTGCGTTTGAAAGCAAATAAGGCCGTCGACGTCGATACGTTTCAAATTCAACACGATAAATAAACAGATAAACAAAACGAAACGTCCGTCTGTCCATCATGGCGTTCGCAGTCAAGATGGCGATCTGTGTAATTTTGTACGAACCGTCTTTCCAGATCGTGGGCCATATAATTCGAACATGCGGTCACGATTTGATACACGCCCGACTATGATAGCCTTCGAGTTCGATACCTGGCCAACTTATACATATTTTTATAATAATATATATATATATATATATATATATATATATATATATATATATATCGGGTAAAACATACTACATATGCCATATATAGTATATCCGTTTGTATATATATGTGTGTATGTGCGCGTGCATATTTCTATGGACACAAGTCGAATGTAAAGCTAAAGCCTACTCGTTGTCCGCGTGATGCCTCCGACAACGAAACCAGTTTCTTTCTTGGTTCGAGGTTGTTCAATTTCATCTTAATAAATATACAATATAATTAATATAGCAATAATTTCTTCAACCAACAACTTGATTTAAACAATTAATACATATCTTGATTATTTCGTTATATTTTTACTTTACTCATCTAGATGACTTATCGATTTTAATTTTGTCTGCAGTTATCGACAATTAAATCTTTATTTAATATACATCCAACTCCCTTTTTACGAATCCTTAATTTTTTTTAATTCTAAATTTGAGTGTCTTACAAAAACTTATCTATACAGCAACAAAAACAATTGGGGTATTCATAATTTAAAAAGTGGTCGGTTTACTGATTTACTCATAGATGCATTAGTGACTTGGTATATTTTATGATTTGTTTACTTTTTGGGAATACCCGATTTGTCTGTCTCATAGTTTTGTGATGTACAAAATTGTTTATTTAAATCAAACCTAACATATTAGACATATCAAACATATCTAATGATGAGAATATTTTTAGTCCAGTCCGTAATAAACGTGCACGCTTTTTATCAAGTAACGATAAATAGTTGCAAAATTGATTTTTATTCCTAATTTCAATTTGAATTTTTATATCTTTCAAACTTATGTAATATTTATTTCACTATTATATTTTTAAACGTTTTTCTAGCAAAATATATGAAGTTTTTCATTTTACAAGATTTTTTCTACACGTTTGCTAAGAAACGTATCCACCGTGTAAAAAAAGAGTTGATTATTAATTATTTAATTATTTCAAAAATAATTCGACAAACCAATGTCTATATATAAAAAGCAATATTTCGATTCGTCAATAGCGCGATCGATCAATTAAAATTTCAATATAATAATCGTTCATATTTGAATGACCCGAGTCGCCATTGAGGTGGGTACGTGTCCAGGTATCCAGTGGTAGACGTGAACACGTATTGATGGAGAGGCGGTTATCATTTGATACAGAGACCACCAGCATATCTAAATTACCACCGAAATATTCTTGACTATCTATCGCTTATTTTCATCCGGTCGTCGACGCGAAACACCCGTCTGCATATTCTATATATTATATTTTATAAATATATGGTATATTATATATACATATATAATAATAACAAACAACGGCGACGACGATCGTGCAGACGTGAAATATTATCGAATCGAACGTAAAAATAAATAATAATAATGATAAAATTAAATAAAATGGAATTCATTCGACGTACGGCGGCTCGTCGCTATCGGGCCGATGAAGAGAATAGAAGAGAAAAAAAAACATGGGCGCATATTAATTACGTAAAACGAAACGGCCACATGTTGCAGCCATTTTGTTACGTATGTTGACTAGCGTACGACGAGGGATTCGGTAAATAAGGCGAACGCCTCGGGCGATAAATTTTTATAGGGGCGGTTGGTTAAGAGTCAAACGCGATACTAATAAATAAATAGAAAAATAATGTGAATTATTTTATCTACGTTATTTTAAAATACAATTTTTATAAATATTGATTTATATTTTTTAATATTTCATAACAATATTGAAATATGAACGTCTATCTTATATCTGAAAAAAGTATGTATCATCACCAAATTAATTATATATTTTACGTACATTAAATAAAAATTTAAAGAAAATCTAAACATTATATTTAAAAAGTTGAAAAAAAAATGTTTAATAAAAATATTTATGTAGCATTATCAAAAAAATATAAAAGAATCACGTGTCAGGTTTAAGACCGACAAAAAAATGATCGTGAAAAAAACGGATAAATGAAAAACAAATTAACATTTTTAACCGACCAATCGATTTAATATCAGCACAATAACCGGACATTTACTAAACGAGCATTTAAACGATTCGCCAGAAATAAAAATAAATGAAAATGTTATTAGAAAGAAAAAAAAATATGACGGATATTAAAACTACTGTTTGTACGTTCGACGAATTATTAATGGATAAGCACGCTATTAATTTCCATTTTAATTATCATATTTAAAGAAAAAAAACGGATCTTCGCCCGTTTCTAATAATGCTGACGTCTCGTTTCAAATTCTCGGTTGAAATAGCCGTTGGCAACACTGATTTTTTTTATCTTCAATATACGAAACCAGTTTCTATAATTCTAGCCGTTCTAAGGATTAATCGTCGTTATATGATTTGATTTGATTTTTATAACGAACAATGACAAAATCGAAACGTCACCCTTGAGAATTGCACAACTGTATATAAATAACAGATGAACCCCCTTTTGCTAACGATACCCATTTCAACCCCTGCGGCACATTGATTTCTTGAAAAGTTTCGCGTGTTCTTCTTCTTCAACTCTGTCTAATGATTAATTGTAGCCGATTTGTTATGCCGTATTAATTCGAAAGGCAGAAGAAAGGAAAATGAAAAGAACGATTCTAAAAAAAAAAAAAATCGACACCCCTTTTACGAAGACAACCGGCTTCGTTTACTTTGCATCTAGTTTTCGACGTAACAGATGCATTTGAAAGAATCTTCGAAGAGGAGCCATATCAGAAGGGTTGTTGGGCAAATAAAGAACGACGACAAGCAACGAGTTTGAAACTTTTATAATTTAATATTTAAAAGACTGAAAGTGTGACAGTAGTTGAATGTAACGAATGTACTGAATTTTTAAATAATTACTCATTGAATAAATTGAATATAAAAAAAAAACAATTTCATATATATTTTGCATAACTTTTTTTCTACAATTAAAAATACGATATATAGCACATTTTTATACGAGAGTTAAATATATTATACATCGTGCTGTTAAGTTCTATATGAAGTGTTGAACAGTGTTCTGTCGCTTTCATAAAAACTCATGACAAATCCCAGTTTTAGCGCAGACAACGAGAGATAAATTGATGTTAAATGTTCAGAGCAGCGAGTTCGTTTGGTCGCATAAAATCCTCAAGATTATGAACACCCCGAAATGAAAGACTAGAGGGATGCGACAAACTGGCAATTGTTATTCACAGTGTTTGGGTTGTATAAAGGAGATAAAATGCATATCAATCGTTTGCGCGTATACTATATATGGCGATGAGTTATTAAGGATTTCTGGACGATGTTATATATTTTTCTGAAAAAAAAAAATAATAATATGAAAGCAAACATATCATTTGAGGTATGTGTAAAATATAAAGGCGATATATAGCGTGTCTATTATTCTAGTTGAAGCCAATACTGGCTCGAGTCAGCTACCGCAGGAAATAGCAACTGTTACCTGTCAAGCGTCCGGATGACGCGGCGAAATCGAACCGTCATCGAAAAACGGCCAAAAGTAACAAACGCCCACGAATATTTGAACATGATTTACACCCCTAAAACTACAACATATAAGGCATAATATCGTATGGAATAATCTGTGTTTTCCGACATTTCAGTCGGTTTAATTTAGTATGGGAATCGAGCCGGCGCTGTGCCGCCAAACACAATGGGGGCCCGGTAGCGAATGTTCAACTACCGCACCTTATATATTGTGTATGAATTATACATAAATATAGATATACGCGCATGTGTCGGTAGTGCTATTATTCTCTATGAGCACATATATGGGAAATAAATTGAATAAATTTTCACGTTATACCCTCCCCGTTTTTAAAAATCGATTTTTTTCCATTTTAAAAGTTCGACGACCGTTCTCATAATTTCTATTTAATATTATTATTTTATACCATATATCAAATATACTAAAGTTAAAAACATATTATAGTTCTTATTATTTGAATATATAAAATAATATATTACTGTGATCAAAAAGTAAGGTGAAATTGTCATTTAAAACTCTCGGGCATTAGGATGGCAGGTAAATTGTAATTTTTTTCCTAGGTTGGTAGGACTGTCTATAACATTTTCCAAGCGTTTATTTGTCAAAAGGTTTAATTAATTATCTCCGAATTACACGTGTTTTTACAACGATAATGCATCACGTCATACTGCATTGGTTCGTCGCGACATTTTTGCCAAAAAATCGACTCGTATCATTCCGCAACCACCGTGTTCGCCTGATTTGGCTCCGTGCGACTTCTGGCTATTCAGCAAACTCAACAGGCCAATGCGGGGACGCCGTTTTGACACGATTGAGGAGATAAAAACCGAATCGAAGAAGGTCTTGAAGGCTATATATAGATTGGCAAAAGCGTTGGCAAAAATACGTTTTATTGAACGGGGACTACTTTAAAAGGGATAAAATTGATTTGGAAGAATAAATAAAGAATTTATATTTTATAAACAAATTCACCTTACTTTTTGTTTTCAAACCGACAATAATTTTTTTGTGTGTTAAAATTTTTAAGCATAATTTTATTAGTAAGTCACACTGAATCAAAATTTGTACAAAACATGATTTTCTATATTATATAATACAAAAAATATCTATATTTTAATATATATAAATATAAAAATAAATAAAAAATTGACAAAAGGAAAAATATATCATCGATTTTACTGAAAGTTAAGTACAAAAAAGGAGGGAAGTAAAGAGCGACCTTCCAGCGATTTCACGTCTAGAAACTGACACGAAGATATGAACTCATCAAAAGTTTTCACTCTGGAAAATAAACTTTTCCGTTTGGAAAATCGTTGTTTTCTCTCTTCACGAACACAAACAAATATTCCAATACGTTCGCTCGCTACCGGATAAATTTGTATGAGTGTTTATACCTCCCCACTGTTTATACGAAAACACACACACACACAATCGAATCTGGTAAAAAAAGGACCAGGTTGCATTGGAAAAGCGCTTCATCGGCGTCTGCCGAGTTTTTCCCGTCTTATTTTTTCTCATTTTGGTTATTTTACTTTTTTTTTCTTCTTCTCGGTTAACGGCCGAGAGTGAAGCGAAATAGCCCATAGAACGAGTACGAAAAACGACCGGAAGGAAGATAAACGGAGGGGCCGTGAAAATCGATTGAGTAAGACGTCTCTCGGTGTATTAAAGAAAATTGGATAAGGTTTCCAGAAAATACTACCCTGTACAGATAAGTCGTGATGTATTATTGTTCATTATTGGACTTTCTTAACGGACGTCTCTTTTCGCGCTGCTTCAATTATAATAAAAATAATACATATCCCAATATATATAATATTACAAAATAAATTAATATGGTGTATTGCAATATACTTATAAACTTGTAAATTTCAAAAATATTCACAACGAAACTCAATCAATTTTTTTAACAGATATGTAGTTATAATTTTAACAACAGACATTAATTAATCAATATTTATTACGGCATTAAATTATAATATTTTTTCGAGTGCAATATACATTTATATCATAAGCGTGATTAAAATATTCACAAGTAAACGGTACTCGTAAAAACGATTAATTAATATTTTCGTTCTTGTATCGGAAACATGAAGTCAAATTCATATTGAAATAAAAATATAACTAATTTCACAATATTTATTGTACAATATAATTTTTATATTAAAGTTTTCTTTCTATTATTTCTCAATTGACAATTAAAAAATGTATAGTATATTGTAAAAAATAAAATTTTAAATAATATATAAACTTAGTTAATTAATTTATCTACATTGAAATGTTCAGAAGAAGCAAATTTGAATTCAATATTAATTTTATAAGAATACGTCTATTTTACAGAGCATAGGGCTTACGATTCAATCTTTTAAAAAAGTAAGTCAACTCTTTATATTTCTTAAAAAGATCGTCGCTAATATAAAGAAATAATAATTATAATTAATATTGTTGAAACTTATTAGATATTAGATTAATTTTTAATTTTAATATTTTTTTACACACTACACAACTATATAAATTTCACTTATTTGTTTGTCTGGGTGGGATTTTGTAATCGATTTTTCAAGCACATCCCGATATCTAATTGAACTGAAACTTTGCATACTTGCTCACTCTCGATGACAATACAAAAATCAATTAACAGATTTACAAAATAACAGACCAATTAGTGGCAATTAATTATATCACTTTTACTATATAATTGCCACTAATAATGCGATACAACGAATAATAATACAATGGTACATTTATTGAAAAATTTATATGATAATGCAATGATGATATTATTATTAATACAGTAATACGATATAAGTGTGTTTTTTAGAAATGATATTATTTTTTTTAATTTTATAAACTCTAAAATATATTATATTATAAACACAAATTTGATATTTTTGACATTATACTGCTGTGATCAAAAAGTAAGGTGAAATTGTTAATTAAAATTCCCGGGCATTAGGTAGGCAGGTAAGTTGTAAATTTTTTTTCTATGTCTGTTTGTCAAAAGGTTTACTTATCTCCGAGTTACACGTGTTTTTACAAATCTTCGTTCCTTCATCACGATAATACACCATGTCATACTGCATTGGTTCTTCGAGACATTTTTGCCAAAAACTCGACTCACATCGTTCCGCAACCATCATATTTGCCAGATTTGGCTCCGTGCGACTTTTGGCTATTCAGAATACTTAGAAGGCCAATGCGGGGACGTCGTTTTGATACGATTGAGGAGATAAAAACCGAATCGAAGAAGGTCTTGAGGGCTATACCGGAAAAAGACTATTCCGACTGTTTCAAAAACTGGAAAAAGCGTTGGCAAAAGTGCATTTCATCGGACGGTGATTATTTTGAAGAGGATGAAATTAATTTGGAAGAATAAAGAATTTATATTTTATATATATAAATTCACCTTATTTTTTGATAACTGTAGTATATGAATTGAAAAAATGTATTATAAATTATTAGAAAAAAAACAACATTATTAAAATGAAATCGATATCAATAATGAAATGGCGTGCGTGAAAAATGTATTACCGTGTATGAAAATGAAATTACGCTGAAGTATCGATAATTTATTGCGCAAACACACGCAAAAATACACAAGCATTCGTGAGGGATTCTAATATTATTATATATACGCTTTCCCCGAGAATTTCTCCTTTATATTATTACTAGAAGGTTTATTATTTATTATTTATTTTTATTTTTTCCACCATCACCTCACACTGTTGCTCTTCATCTTTTACTTCGTTCAACGGAAACGTTTTTCTTGTCAAAGAAATACGAAGAACGGCCTCTGCTTCGCCGCCGTATGACAATTATAAATGGGTTTTTTTTTCTTCGACATGAATAATATAACAGCAAATGCACACGAATTTATTCCGTCCCTTATTAATAATTGAATAGTTTATATCTCCTTTTGTGATGTTTATTCATATATGCGCGGGTGCGTTTTATTCCATTACATTTATTCAGACTTACACACATCTTTTCATATGAAATTCGTATTCGAAGATCGATTCTTTTTCGCCGACAAACGACAGATTCCCGACGGACACATACGTCATTTTTTTTTTACGTTAAAAACGAAATCATATCGTAAATAAATGTTATAATTCAATATTTTGAAATCGTTAATTTCACGCTATTCGTGAACTCCAATGATAAATATGATCCATGAGAGTGTCTATTTTTGTATTATTATTTTTTTTTTACACTTATAATATAATGTAGTCAAATAGTTGTTACGTTAATTAAAACGAGACCACTTTCAAAGTAATTTAGTGATATATCACAATGGAAAATTGTTTTCGCTAATTACTTGTACAATTTTAATTGCGTACGAAAATAATGGATAGCGAAACACGCGTGTTTTAATACAAATATTAAGGCTGATATTACATTAACGAATTAAAATTTTTATAAGAACTTACCTCATTTTTTGAAATTAGATTATAATATTTTTTATTAAATGTATAGTTAATCATCAATGAATAAAAATTTTATTTTGTAATTGAAATAATCGATCTTTTTAAATACTTAGTGACAATTAAATATGTTTAAAATAAACAAAAGAACTGCTAACAATTTATATAAAAGTATTGCAAAAAAAACGAATTTCTTATATTTACACTGATAATGTAAAGATTTATTCAATAATTTATATAAATAAAAATCAATATTTTTCAATTAGAAAATTTGAAATAATAAATAAAATTTTTAATATAGGGGAACTTTAAATGTTCGATAAATATTTTTAAATTGAAAAACCACCCTCATAAATATATTTCCAACGACTCAATTGATCGATAGCGTACATATATATATTGAAACTCGTTCTCAATACACGAGTGCAACCGCAGCCTCAATAATGCGCAACCGTATATTTATATATATATATATATATATATATATATATATATATTATATTTTCACATTACGAACCGTAAGATATCCTTAGATAAGAGTACGCAATTTACAACGTGTAAAAGCATACATTTATTGGCACAACATTAAAAAAGATAACGTCATGAGGCAACCGGGTTAAAAAAAATAATAATAATATGGAAAAAAAACCACCTCAACGAGAGCAGCGAAACATGAAACGAACCAACCAGACCCGATACGAGGCCGCATATTGAAAATATTAAAAACGAAATGCGAATGATACACTCTCGATAGGTCGGTTCGATTAGAGACCTCCCGCTATGAAACTCATTCTTTGAGACCATTTGTAACGCTCACTTTAAGACATAAATATTCCTGACGTACGCGCGCATATGCTAGAAAATATGGAGAAAGAACGGCGAAAAAAAAAAGTCGTTAATATGTTAAAATGTTTAATCCGTGTTCTAGTTTTATAAATATTCTTATATTGTTAAATATTTTTAACGTTGTACAATTATCATTATCTCAATTTGGAGCGATCTGGAGTGATCGGCCAGCTCTCCACTTAGTTTCATGTGATTTTTTTCTATGTAGTTTTTTTGAAATTTTATGGTTATTGTGAACCATCTAAGAACCTACAAGATTTGAAGACCAACATTATGGAAGAAATTGCCAACATAACAAACGCCAAAAATCGACGTCACTTAATTGATTTGATCTTCAAAACTACGTAAAACAAAAATATAGACACGTGCCTACATTATAGAAAAGAAATAAAAATTTTCTAATTCATACAATGGGTTTTATTAAGTTTCAAAAAAAAGAAAGTTACAATACCGCATCCCGTATAACAGTATTTTTTTTATTTACAATATTATTAATCAATAATTCAATATTTTTAAATATGAAAATTCAAACAAATTTTTAATAAAAATCACTTTATTGTATTTTTTTTTATTATACTGAATTTTATGCATGAAGACATGTTAAAGATAAAATTAATGACTTTAAACCTGAATCAATCAATGAATTAAGATAATAGTACGAAAGTTATAATGTCAAATGATTCTTAATATTAAAAACAATATTCAAATTAACGGTTAAATATTTATAATTATTTTATTTGTACTGTATAATTTAATTTTTTACTATTATGTAAAATTTCTAAATCTTGTGTTATCATTAATATAAAGTAAATAAGGAATGTCGAAATACTAATTTAATATTGTTTAATTTTTATCTATATTATAATAAATTAAAATTTAAGACTTCATTTAAAACATGTGTTAAAAAAAAACATTTTTTCTGATTTTATTTACCCCAGAACTGGCTAACAGTCGTGAGTAAATCAAACCAGATTGCAAAGTGTTAACATATACGAAAAAATCAATATAAAAACAGTTCGAATTTTTCATAGAATTCGAATCCATTTTTACAATATTTTTTTCTGTATATATTTATATATATAACACGCAAAAATGTAATGGGGAGAAAAAAAAACACAGAGAAGATGGAAAGAAGAACTTTTCTTTGTTCGCGTCGACGATGTGACATAACAGAAATATGACAAGATGGCGATTCGGTGGATGTTTGTTTGAAAATTTTGCGCTAGATACTAACGTCATACGTGCATATTTATATACACATAGAAATATATGTACATAGAAATTTATGTCTGTCTGTGTGTGTGTGTGTTCTTTTTTTTTGTGAGGGTAGTAGAAGTCCTCTCAGAGGAGCCGATATGACTGTGCCCATCATATTATAGGGGGAGACAGCGGAGAGATTGCGAAGAAAGAAGCGACTGAGGCATCAAGTAAATGCTTTTTTTTCCCTCGAACGACTCAAACAACATTACACATTCGTATTACTATATAATACATTATTTATTTCACATAAATAATATAGATTTAAAATTACAGAGATCAAACACTGCGATATGATACGATTAGTGTGGATTTTATAATAAATCAATCAGTTTGAAATTTATTGATAACATTTCAGATTATATACAATATATACACACATGATGTAGATAAGAAATACTATATGTATTTTTTCTATAATGTATTAATTATTACAGAAAAATATTTATAATTGAATTACTAAATATTTTATATATTGCTATAAAACTTAAAAGAATGGTTTTATATTAGTGAATAATTTGGAGTTCTTACTAATTAACTTTAATATTAATTTAAACATAAAATTCACTAATGTTCATAATTTTACAATAACATATATGTTATAATATATGATCTTATTTTTCATGAAATATTTGTAAATATAAATTTTAAGATTTTAAGATAAATTAATTAATATTGGAAAGATAAATCATTTTAAATCTAAACAAACCATCTAAACATGTATGATATATAAAAATTTACTTCAAAACTACTAAATTTCAACAACGGTAAACAACGGATTGTGAAAAACAAAATTTTATGAGTTGTGAATAGAAAAGTGGTATCGTTTTTCTGAGTCAAACCAATGATCATTAGAAGAATGTAGTATTTATTAAATTATTTACATAGGTTTAATTTTAATATTTTAATGTGAAAATAATAAAATAATAGTGTAATGGAATTTAACGGTCACACGAAGAGAGACGAACGTATAACGTTGTTCGTTTAAGGCTGGCAACACAAAATAGCCGGCGAGGCAAGGAGAGATGTCGAGAATTGCACACTGTCGCGCTCCGGACGTGATTGATGATGGTGCCGAGCGAACCGACCGAGAGGGTGGTTCGGTTCAAAACGAAGGAAAATACGAGGTTCGAGGAAGAGGGGTGAGGGTTTGAGAAACGAACGAACAAAAATGGAGGCAACAGGGTAGTTCTGGCGGCCGCGGTGGCTATAGTGGTGATGGCGACGGCGACGAAGGGGTCGAAAACGACCCCAAGGAGCCCCTGGGGGTTGCAAACCCACTTGCAAAAATCGCTATTTATTAGAAAACACTATAGAAACTCTCCGTTGCACTATCGCAACCGATACGAATATAGTAAACGTAAAAAATATTTTTTTATTTTTTTCAAAATATCGCTACAAATAAATTTTAATCATAACATTGCAAATTGATAAATAAAGTCATATTTAATACATTACATTTTTAATTGAATTGTTTAAAATTTTTTTTTTGAACATTCATATAACTTTCTCTATATTTCTCATAAATGTACTGATAAATTTTTTTCACATGTTGTTTATTATTTATATAGAAATTATTTTTACCGCATCTACTCTATGAGACGACGAGAAAAATACAATATATAACGAACGAGATAATCAAACAATTACAAATTTCACTACAATAATATTTAAAACAATGAAAAAATCATATTCCATATAAATTGAAATTATTAATATATAATTAGACATATCGCGATAATAATAAAAATAAAAAAATATAAAATTTTAAAGGATCATCATTAACGTAAAGTGTCAATTAACGATGACGTCAAAGAAAATAATCTTCATTTTATATATTCATAATGGTACTTGGCAGTGTTGCACAGCTTATAAATGGAGAGAAAGCCCGATGACACACGCCTCGGAGGGGAAAAAAGGGGTGGCGGGTGGTTTTTGGGGGAGTTTTAAAAGAGACTATGCTTTGGCTTGAGGGTGGTTTTCAGTGTGTGAATTGGAAAATGGGGAGTTGAAAATTCGCCGAAACATATAAAACCATCCTAATAAATCTCACGAAGAAAAACACGTATAAAAATTCTTCGTACAAAATTATATTTTTTTCTAATAATACCATATTTTAAAATAAATTTATATTGCTTATTTACAATAACGAAAAATCTGTATATATATTTTTAATATACATGGTAATGTCAAGATTCTTTTAATATAAAAATATATATAATGTCGAAGCGTTAAGAGTGAAAAATAGGGGAGACAAAAATAAAAATAGAATAGAATAGATACCAAAACATATCCAATCCCATTTCGCTAAAAGTAAGGGATGTATGTTGCTGAATAGGAGCGTTTATATGTGGATCTGTGAGTACTCCAATGAAAGAAGAACTGCCGACTTGTCGAGGGGATATTTACCCTCAACACGTATACAAGGGTATATCTGAAAATCCGAACCCTCATCCACCCTATATTTTTGGAGGAAATAAGAGAAGAACCTCGGAGTGGTTGATTTTTTTTTTATTTTGCTGTTTGTAATATATATGGTATATATATATATATATATATATATATATATATATATATATATATATATATATATATATATATACTTGTAATTTCAAAAATTTCTCCTGTGAGAACTGATACACATTTTGCTTGCAAATTGAAATTTTTACTAATTATTAATATATTTATGAACAACATGAAATTAATAAAATATATAATTAAAGATTAATCAAATTTTATATTTTTCAATTAGTTAATAAGAAAATTTTTAATATAAAATTTCAAATCCAATCGGTCAAAATAACACAATCATCTTTTTTTTTACCCATATTAACACATTGAGTGTCCACGTTTCAATATTGGACAACACTTCATGTCACAGCAATACGATGATATTGATTAATATAACCAAACGCACATTCGAAGGTCGCACAAGTCGACAACAATCATTAATTAAAATAATATTAAAAAAAATAAATAAATAAATTTCAGGAAGAAAAAAAAGAGATATTCCGACCGACTTTCGACGGTCGCTAACGTGTTAAAGGAATTTTAATGAACGGTTTAAGATCGATTGATATTTTTTAATCTCGTTTATCGACCGTACACGATATTAATTGTTCCGTTAAAAATGGCTACCGGTCATTCTTTAGAATCAGATATCGCCATGATTTATACACGAGTCGTTTATTTATTTATTTTTTTCATTTCAAATTATGAACATTATTAACGTTTTATGAAATAGAAGACGAATTAGTTTTGTGAGAAATATCATTCGTTCTATCTTCATATTTAATATTCAAAGATAATTTTAGGTAAGCAACCTTAGAGTTTGAAGGTGACTTTTGAATACGAAAAATCATATGTTAAAATTCCTTCGTCTAATATTATGTTCAAACATAAGACGTTTGTTTCGTTTGTGTTTTTTAGAACGTTAGAAGTTCTTTCGTAGGATCTGACGAAACTAATTCAACTCTGAATTGGAAAATAAGCGCCGGATCAAATCGTATAGAATCGATTTTTAACCCTTTTCTAAGTACATCTTGGGCGTGGTTAATACTGTTCCATTATAGAAATAAATGGTTTTTGACTGTGTTTCTTATTGTATAAAATGATCTATTGTATAACAAATTAGTTTAAATATATTCCATTTATTTAAACTAATTTTTTGAAAATACTTTGAATAAGCAAAAAAAAATCTTATCATTTAAAGTATTGTTAAAGACTTCAAACAAATGTTGATTCTATTATTATCTAAAAATTAGTTACGAATCTGATATATAAATAAATAATCAAAAATTCACATTTATAAAGATGATATTACTAATAATTTATATTTAATGTATTAATATTAAATAATGTTCAAATATAATTTAAATATGTAATGTAATAATAAGTATTATGAAATACATTTTAGAAATTTGAAATAAATTATATAATACATATATTAAAAATAATAATGTTATTTCAAACGATTTATAATGGAATAAAAATACATAAAATTTAGTATCATTGCAATGAACCTAACAATGAAAAGTAAAATTACGATTTACTTTTCATTATATTTTTTACAAATAAATATAATATTATAATTCGTTAGTAGTTGATTTTTTTTTGTTTTAAAAATAATGTGGAAAAAATATAATTTTCAGTATTTTGATTCGATATACATATAAAAAAAAAGTAAATTGATAAATTGCGATCGATAAGAATAGGCTTCGGCATTTATATTCTATTTCGAAAATAAAACTTTTTAATCAGTCAAGAAAGATTGATTATTGAATAAAGCCGAGCTCACGCGACATGTTATATTAAATTATTACATCGATACCAAATAATTATATTCGTGTATATATATTTAATACAATACTTAAAAAATGGACACCTTTTAAAATCCTAAATGGAAAAATTTATCTTCTCATCCCTTATTATTATTATATTCGTTCGATGCTTTTGTCTTCTTTTTTTGCGAGACAGTTTCTCTCGTATATAAAAAAGTCATTTGAGCGAATAATTGAATTCGTTTCGTGGCGATAACCAAATGAGGTCTTCACAGAACGGATCCGAAAGGGGGATCGGAAAATTCCTAAACGGGGGGGGAGGAGCGGGAGACGGTCTCGTCCTGGGGACAATTTAGTCGTTTCAGGACCTGGCTAAAGTTTGATTAAAGCGCTTGTCGTACTGTTCATTTAACTTCGATTAAGTCCGCAGACGGGGAAAACGAACACCGGATGAATCGACCGTGCAAAACGAGACAATAAAAAGGGACCGGCGAAAATGGGAAAATGCGCATTCCCAAATTTGTATTTAGCGAGAGAGTGATCGCACTTTCTCAAATTACACCATACATAATAAATAAGTTTCAAAATTATAACGTTTATTAAAATAATAATAAAAAAAATATTTATAACCGTAATTTAACAATAACATATTTTACAACAACACATTTCAATTTTGTATAACACTGTGATCAAAAAGTAAGGTGAATTTTTATATAAAATATAAATTCTTTATTTATTTTTCCAAATCGATTTCATTCCCTTCAAAGTAATTCCCGTCAGATAAAACGCATTTTTGCCAACGCTTTTTCCAGGCCTCAAAACAGTCGGAATAGTTTTTTTCCAGTATAGCTTTCAAGATCTTCTTCGATTCAGTTTTTATCTCCTCAATCGTGTCAAAACGGCGTCCCCGCATTTGGCCTTTTAAGTTTTCTGAATAGCAAGAAGTCACACGGAGCCAAATCGGACAAATACGGTGGTTGCGGAACGATATGAGACAATAATAGACATGGTTCATTATCATGATGAAGGAACCAAGAGTTGTAAAAACACGTTTAACTCGTATTTACAACATAGGAAAAGAATACAATTTACCTAATTAACGAGTTTTTTTTTTAAGAATGTTATAATATTATTAAAATATTGAAAAATATACCTAAATACATATTATATTGATATTTAGAGATAAATATATTTTTCTATAATATATCTGCTATTTAAGCTCTTTGAAAACTAATTCACTATATAATATAGTAAAATAATTATATACTCATACAGTAAATATTCTCACAAATAAAATTTATATAAAACAATAGAATATACAATGAAATACTTCAAATAGTGCAACTTTAAATAAAAAATTGCACGATTGCATAGATACTAATTTGCATTGAAATAATTAAAATTTTTACTTTATAATAATTAAAAAGCGGATATTTTGTTAATAATATTATTACTTCAATAAAATCATTCGGAAAAAAACCCGTAATAATTATTTAAAAAATAATAAAACATCATTTGCTAAATTTTAAAATAATTATATTATTAAGTATAGATTTATATTTCATATCATAATATAAATTAACAATTGTATAAAATGTTAGGTTTATATATTTTTAAGATATTTAGGATCATTGCTGATGATAAATAAAATCAAAAAAATATATATAATTTTTATTAATTTCAATATTATCTATTCATCCATAATATTAAAAAAAACATTATGTCACCAATACCTAAAATGTATATTTTTTTGTATTGACGTCTTAATATAAATATTTTTTTTATTTTTTGATTAATCACTTTAAATATAATTTAACAAACACTAAAACAATAAATATCACAACGTGTTAGATTCGAATAAAAAAAGGATTATTTTAAGATCGCTTTTAAAACGGAACACTCTGTATATACTTGTATAAAACTAATATAACACAGAGCTTGTTCGACAATTGCGTGTCATCGTGCATCAATTTGCGGTCAGATTTCGTTTTCATCGGTATAACGGAACGCATCCGAGACGACCTTGAACACAAGAGTAACAACCGACGACGAAATAATAAAACGTCAAAAAAAATAATAATAACGACCATATACGTTAAGTATTACAAAAAAAATCGTCGTCGTGATCGTCAACGACGAAGACAACAATGAATATATATATAAACACGGAGTTTTGTCGCGTCACGGTGCTCCATTGACGCCGACGAGAGTTAATTACGAGCAACTGGGCCTGGTCGTTATTGTTGTTTGTTATTGCCACGGTTATCGTAGTTGTCGTTGTCGTCGTCGCGTCGTCGATGTAACCGGAAAAGCACGTGTCCAAGATATTATAATAAAATGTACGATGTTTATGTATGTATCGGCGCACGGTTCCAGTTGCGCTGGTCATGGCGGCTTGTTATACACGCTTCGTGTTTATTAAGCTAATTCCAACTAGTTTTTGTACTTGTATATTACTCGCATTCTCTGTAAAACGATTTTATTAACTCATTTATTAATAATTCAAATTTTTATTATTCCTATTGGTAATAATTAAATTCTACATACGCTAAAACCTCGATTTGCGTCGTTAAAATTTCGATTAGAAAAAAAATCTTTGTCAATTCGCCAAACTTTGAACAATTATTTGATAAAATTACCATTTCAAACAAATCAGTCAAAAGTACAACAAATGACAATCGATACGGAATCTTCTAATTCAGAATAAAAATGTTATGCAATTTTAAAAATTATGATTTCTGTACAATTTATTAATTTTTTTAATGTAATTATTTTTTAAGTTGTTTTATTTAATGTAATATTTTTAATTTATAATGAAAAGTTGTTGTTGAAATTCATATATACACTCACGGTACAAAAACATATTTTTATTAATAAAATTTGAATTTTTTCATAAAATTTACCAATTGACGGAAAACTAGTACAATCTATATGAGATAAATAAATCGATTTGCGTCGTCTTTTTCCGGTCCCAATTAACGACGCAAATCGAGGTTTTGGTGTATTTACAATACACTGATTACATTATAAATCAACACATGAAATGATTCTATTATTGAATTAATTCCGATTTGAAATTATTAATATATATATATATATATATATATATATATATATATATATATATATATATATGTATATATATATATATATATATATATATATATATATATTTCGTGCAGAATTTATGTTGACTAAATTATATAAATTTTCCGTATTACATGTACGTATTATATATAAGCTTATGTATTCGCGCGTGTGTTTTGAATATCTTAGAGAACTCCTATTTTCTACGTGTACTTGTTACACATCTTCTCGTACATGTCATAAACAGTATAGACAAGCCATACGCGAACGTGCCAATCAAGACGTTCATATATCATGCACGCTTTCCTGTCCGTCTCTACTATGCGTCACCAACGAAACGATGCACTAAAATAACACATTAAACGCCGATATTTTCCATTTTAAATAAATATTATTATTTTTTATCTCATCGTCGAAAGTATTATTTTTTAAAATTTTGAATATTCAATATGAAACAATGAACATATCAGAGAATTAATATGTACATTTTTTTTTAATTATAAAAATTATAAATATAATATTTTTTACTATAGAAACAAATATAATTTTAATGACATAATAAATGAGCTATTTAAATCTACAATTTTATTTGATATAATTGAACGCTATAAATAACGACAATTTAATGATACTCTATTAAAAAAATATTTCAATAAAAAGTTATAGATAAAAATATATTACAATAAATTTATAATAAATATTTTATTAATCGCATATTAAACGTTTCCCGTAATAATGAATTTTTCAAACGAATAAAATTTAGATCGAGCATTATTTTCAATATTTACCCAATAAATTATTATAGTGTTTTAATGACTTATTTATAAACATTAAATTTTACGTCGCATATTATAATCATATCATTTTATCAATAATATATATTGCAATCATTTTAAATTCAATTATTTTTTTTATTTATAATGATGCAAGATACGATCTAAATATATAAAGTAAATTTAATGTTTTTTTTATTTACATTTATATACCATTATTAAATAAATTTAACACATAGAATTAATTAAGTATATTTGGCGAATCTTTTCTATTTGTTTATATTTTCTAAAGAATATTTTTCAATGTATTATATATATATATATATATATATATATATATATATATATATATATATATATATATATATTATAGTTATATGTGCGAGTATAGTGGAATTTTTAATGGATTGGAAGCTAATAGTTTTTCTTTCATCCCCTGTCATTTCATTGTCCAACTTACTCCACTTCAAACTCGGCAGCTTTCTTGGAATACAACGCTGGCAGATATAAAAAAATATACCTAACTCCGTACAACGCCACACTTTATATACATATCTCGCTCTAATGCACAATTTTTGCGCTGCAAATAAAAGAGACGACTAAACAATAATATATACGGCTTTGTAATTGGAAACACATACCGCATATCCTTACAAACGCGATCGTTTCGCACAAACGAGAGCGAACGAGATGCATATAAACGGTGTTAACCGTGAGTTTTCTTTGTGCGTTTTAGAAAAATAGTGTTTATTTTATATGGCGATAAGGTTTATTTTTGTATAATACGTATTTTTTTCGCGGTTGCTCTTTAAAAATCGTATGTCGTCTTGAAGCTGAACGATATCATATATTAGGTGGGGGCGGGACCGTAGAGAGGGGAGTCTTGATTGGACGAGACGCCATCAATCGTTCACAAGCTTTCCGTAGAAGTTCACGTCTTGTAGCATTTTGTGTAATTTTCCCGCGAAAATTTGACAATTGATCACAAAACACATTTATACTACATAAATAATATTAGTTATAAAACTGACAGTTCATTAGCGACTAATAGTGATTTCCAAAAGTAATATTGTGATATTATAATAATTACGTATATATGTAAATCAGTGATAAAGGACTAGACGTGTATGTAATATTGAAATAAAAAAATTATACATATAATATATAATTGTCTAGTCATACAGACGGAAGAACATTGGCCTGCGAACCTGTTTCATATAAAGCGCAATATCATCATTTATTTCATATTATACAAATGCATCGTACGAAAAGGAATCATTCACCTTGACGCTTTAACAATAAAAAATAATAAATAAATGCATATAATGCATTCAGCGTCGCGAATGTAATCTATACATTCATGCATTGCATATTAGAAAATATCCTTACGAAGATTACGATTAATATTCGTTCTCAGATCACAAATGAAAGTATGCTCATAAAATGACGCTGTGATCACATATATATTATATACAGAATTTTAGTTTTATATATGTTTATTTGGAGATGTGTTGTGTGTGCGTCTAGTGTGAGTTTGATATAAGGGTTGCACGTGCGCACGTGTCAGTGCGCGTGTACATGCTGGAAGGTGGTGGAAGCGTTTCGTGATTGGCTGGAGCAGCCAAGTAAGTGTGAGGACAGAGGGGTCCTCAGGACCCCCCTGTCATGTCCTCCTTCCTCATGCCTGCAGCAGGAGGAGGTGGCTATCAACACCTCCAACCTGATCCAAAATTCCCACCGAGCGAAGAGTACAGCCAAGGGGACTATATACCAAATCCTGCAGGGGATTTCTTTCAAGCGCATCATCACCTCAGCCACCCTCAACATCATCACCTTCACCAATATGGTTATGGACACCATCATCAACCGGCGTCAACACCATACGGAACACCTTTACCTCTTACGGGTTACAGTAGTTATGGATATTATCCTCAACAAGTTCAACATCCACCGGCTGGAGAGATTCCAGGTGGAAACATGGAACCTGGATCCGGAAGTCTCGGTGCACCGGGAGGCTTACCCGGTCTCACAGAACTTGGTCTTAGGCTTGAAAGAAGAATCGAAGAAGCGGCTCCCGCTGGTCAACAATTACAAGAACTTAGATTACGATTGGAAGACTCCGCTTCCTTGGATGGAAGATCAGAATTGGACGAAGATCGCCTTATGATGGATGGTAGTCCAGATCTTGAAGATGACGACGACGATGAGTGTTCCGAGAATGGAGACAGAGTTATTTATCCGTGGATGAAGAAAATACACGTAGCGGGTGTTGGTAAGATTTTTTTTTATATGAAATTTAGACTAAACATATAAAATCAATATTCTTCAGATATATGAACATAATATATATTTACTAGATAATACAATATATTTTGGAAGCGTATTCCTCTTGAATCAATATATCTTACTCCATTCTGAAATAATTTCCAAATACATATTTTTATTAATGTTACAAAATAATTAATGTGTGGAAAGAGTGTACATGTTTGATATATTTTTATTTAAAAAAATACAATTGTATTAAAAACATTTTATGTATTATAATTTCTATTTATAATATATAAATGTTAAAAGGGTATATAACGATAAAATACATATTTCAAAATATAAATATTATATGGTATGTAAGTAATAAAATTATATACGAAATATTAAAATTAAATTGCTAAAATGTTATTTACGAAAGTCTTTTAATTATTATTTTTTATTTTAAAAAGTCAATGATTTATCAGATTCTCTATATTTTTGCATATTAATTGCCTAATAAAAAATTGCACTTTTTAAACAAAGCGGCCAGTAAAATGTTTAGTCATTGCAGTCAATTTTTAAACGATGAGTAAATTTTGATAAAACGTTTTTTAATAACATATAAATATTCAAATGATATAGATTGAATTTATAATATGCGATATTAAATATAAGCATACATTTCTCATTATATTTTTTTCATATTAATCAACATATCATAAAAATATTTATTTTTTAATTATAAATCACTTTCTAAATATTTATTAACAATTATAAAAATATTAAATATTTAAATATATATAATTAATTTTATTTATAAATATTATAAGTCCATTTTTTTTCTTAACAATAAATATTTATTGAAATCAAAACACCGATAAATTTTAAATCGTATAGGCGTTGCGTGAAAAATGAAAAGATATTATTAAATATGTTAAGATTTCTCCGGAGACCGTCGGATATTAGAAAATTAGAAAACTATTCATATTTCAACGACAACAACAACAAAAACAACCATAAAAATGATGTTCCAAAAAAAAAGAAATAATCGAATAGTCTCCAGAGTATCGTCATCGATCAGAGAATTTCAAAAGACTGCACGCCTCAATAACGGAATTGTCCTTCGCATAAGGATCAAACAAAATAGAAATAAAATAAAAACGCACACACACATGCTGTCTGCGTAAAAATGAAGCGGTGTATATTTGTAAAATGTCAAAACAGCATTAGTGTAACAAAAGTTGCGACAACAAACACACAGTCCCGGTTATTGATCGTCGGCAATTTGTTTCACGGGCAACCCGACAAAAGATCTTTTTCCCTATCCCCTTTCGTCTTCTATGCCCTGTGCTCCTTCAGAACGCTCGCCCTTTTGTCGACTCTAATGTTCACTCATTATCCTTAAATAGTCCCTTTTTCCAAATTCGACTATAACGAGCTGCTATCAATCTGCGACCGAGAAGACGCTCTCGAAAGTATTTTTTTTTTTCGTCATCGTCTCGAGAGCCCTTTTTTCCGCAAATTCGTATTAATCTTCTGTTGTTAAATAGTCGCAATATATATATATATATATATATATATATATATATACATATATACATACACACAATAATGGTAATATAAAAAGACGCCCCGAAAAAAAAAGCGCATTAATAATTTCGAGTGCTTTCTTTGGAGGTCCATTGTGCCGTTTGAAATAAATTAATTTCGGCAACCGCAAAACTCTCTTATGGATAATGGAAAATGTATCGATGATAAATAGGTACTTCGCGTTGCGGTCGAATTGTGAATTGATTTTTTTTACATAATAAAATAATATAATATAAATCGAATTATATTATAATTTAATGGAATATCGTTTGAATTTCGATCACTATATGAAAAAAGTGTACATATTATACTAGTAATAATCGGTTGTTACAAACAACAGTCATTTTTATTTTAACGTATTGTAATTAATAAATTTAATTAATACATTTTTAAAATTTTCTAAAATTATCTTTATATATTATTTATAAAATTAAATTATAACATTAATTTATAATGTTTATAAATTAAAAATTTAATCAAAATACGTGCGTCGACATGTTAAACGTTTAAAAAAAAGTAAAAATATACAAAATAAATAAGCTTTTATTTAACAATTAGCAGACTTATATAAATACTATATAAAATAAATCACTGTTAATGTTATATGTAATTCATTTTTGATAAAATTACTAATTTTTTATTTAAATCTAATTCATCGTTATTTATATAATAATGACTTATTTATATTAAAAAAATAGATAACTTTAATTAGTTTTAATTGTTTTAATACAAGAAAAAAGAGAGTTAAAAATGTTTCAAATACACATTGAAGCGATATTATTATTTTTTTTAATATAAGTTACAAAATTTTTAATACATTTTAGAACTTATATTGATTTTTCAATGTTACTAAAATTAAAACTCATGTTCATGGAAATATTTAAATTATCACTTTTTTTTAAATCGTTCGTAAAACTAAACTCGCATACATGCGATAAAATTAACAATTATAAAATTAAAATTAACAATTATAATGTAGAAATGAAATAAATAATAATTCCTAACTTTCAATATATTTAAATCAAAATTTATAACCAATTGCTCGACAATATAGGTCGATAAAACAAATAAAACGACGTTATATATAAAAATTTGTATCGTCTCGCAACGGAACAGTGTTAACCGACGAAATAAATTTAGGGATCGAGAATTCTTCTCACGTAGAAGCGGACAGATCTGGGATCCAAAATACCCGCTCTCGTCCATTTTCAATCACGTCCATCGCTGCACATTCTTGGGCTTCTTCCGAAACCGCCGACGAATATTTCGAACGCATCCCCAAACCGAAACACTAACAAATGCCATAAAATCGATCCTTTGACACGACCAAATCCTTCATTATATGCCATATATATATATATATATATATATATATATATATATATATATATATATATATATATATATATATACGTTTAATTTGTTTCATAACTAAGGTCATATAATAATTACAAATTTATACAATATCATTTTTTTTCACAAAAATATTTACTTACTTATTTAATTTACAAAATTAAAAATACCTTTATTATTGCTTAAATAATAAAAGAAAAAATACTATATTTAATCATTTCAAATCAAATCGTTTTACATTTAAAACATTTATAGAAATCTGCACGATTCATTATTTTGTATACATATTGTTTTTATCGTAATTTAATATATTTTTAGGTAATAAAATAGAATCTGATTTTTTATTCAACAAACAAAATTTAATTATATATATAATACAATTTTAATGAAATTAATAACATATTTAACAAAAATATTACGTGTTAAAAAAATATTTGAAAATTATATGACTTTCTTTCAAATCTATAGTATATAACGTACATAAAAGTAAAAAATATAAATAAATTACTAATGATTTAAAATGTTTAACTATCAAACTCCATCTTCATCGAATAAAAATAAAAAATAAATAGAAAATTTTAAAATAAATTATAAATTTAACTACACGCGCATCAATAAACAATGAAATCCGAAAAATATAATGCCTATACATATCATATTTATTTACAATAACCATTTTTTTTAATTAAATAAATAACACGTAATTCTGATTATCTATACTTGTACATAGAACAAATTATATAATCATTTTAATCTCTCTAAGATTTTTAATATGAATGTTATATATTTATTCAAGTAAACGATGAAAATTTTCTTATCATAATTATTTTTATTTAAAATCAATCTTATAAAAATCAATACAAATGTATTATTACGTGTAATATTTCTGTTTGTAACAAATAATATATAAAATACACTATGATAAATTAAAATTTACAACCCCGTTCAATATATACAACATGTTATCATATCGTTATCGATGAATTTATCACTATTAATGCATATGTTAATATATTAATGCTATTTTTTTTCATCACTACATATTACATACACACACTTAGATATATTGAGTCATTACGAGGGCCATTAAATCGCTCGATTCACTCGAAACAAAACAATGTAAGTCGGCGATGGCTCATTTACTATATTCTCGTCGGTCGTCAATTTTCGTCGCATGATGATTGTTAATTAATCTCTTTTAATTTGTACAAAGGCCGTCGCGTTTTCTCTATTTGTCAAATATACATATATGTATATATAAATGGATGTGTGTGTGTACATGTCTTATATTTTTCATTTGCTTTTCTTTCACTTCACTTCGACGAAAACGTATAAATCATTGCCTATGAATATATATATATATATATATATATATATATATATATATATATATATATATATATATATATAATACTTTCAACATATAATCAATTTACAATCTTCTTATTGGTCATAAAAATTTTATATGTAAAAAAATATTGAACATTTTTACAAGTTGTATGTATGTTTTATATATTGAATAATATTAATAATAACATTACTATATTTTTTAAATAATCATATTTTTGTATAAATATTAATTGTAAATTATTATGAATTACATATATTTTATTTTTCTGTTTTACTTTAAAAATAATAGAAATTTTATTATTGTTTATTTTTTGCTTGAATTTAATACGAGTTTGCAATAGAACGGTTGATTATTCAATTTATTTAACTTTTATTTGAATCTTCTATATCTATTATATATATGAAAAATTAATTTGAATTTAGAAAAGTGTTTTTTATGATTGCAAGATTAGATATATGGTATATTAAAATGTAAAATTGATTTTCTCATTATTTTTCATCGCAATTATTATAGAGTATAAAGAAAAAAAATGAATATTGTCAAAACCATAAATTTAAATTTATAATAACTATTGAAAATACTATAATTAAAACCTGGTTTTTATCAAATTGTATATAACATAAAAATGTCTTATAATAATATTCATTAAAAAAATCATATTATAAAGTAATCAATGAAACTAATTTTTATTATATTTTATTTACTTTTAAACAAAAAAAAACTCAAATAAATAAATATAATAAAATCGAATTTTATTTTTGTTTTAGCAAATGGATCCTTTCAACCGGGAATGGAACCGAAAAGACAGCGTACCGCATACACAAGACACCAAATATTAGAACTAGAAAAGGAGTTCCACTACAACAGATACCTGACTAGAAGACGAAGAATCGAGATAGCCCACACTCTGGTTCTATCCGAGAGACAAATCAAAATATGGTTTCAAAACAGACGAATGAAATGGAAAAAAGACAACAAACTTCCCAATACCAAAAACGTTAGGCGAAAAACGAATCCTGCAGGAGTAACGACTACGACAACAAAAGGTAACAATGGAGGCGCTGCGACTCCTGCGTCGAAAAGTAGAAGTTCAAAAAATCAGAATTCATCAAATCAAGATAAGAAAAAGACGGCCAATCATAACAGACCTGATAGTATAGAAAACGTTACTGATAATATAATGAACGATATGCATATGCATCAGCAGCAGCAACACAATCCGAGTTTAAGTCCGGTTTCACCGCACGGCAGCTGTATGGCTTCCAATCCTCATGCCATGCCTGGACATCATATGGGAATGCATCCCGGTTTGGATCAGTCGATGGGAGCTCACATGGGTGGTCATATGTCTCCTCTGACTCCATCAGGATGCGGAGTCGGAATTGCACAGAACAATCAACCGGTCATCAAATCCGATTACGGATTAACCGCATTGTAAAGTTTTGTTTTTGTTTCTTTTTTAATCGATGTGATCGTTTTTTTTAATGATGAAAGTTTTAAAAGCAAGTTTTCGACTCGTGCAAAATAAAGGATTCTCAAAAATAGTACGTATATTTTTCCTAATCGAATATAGTGAGTGTGGAGTGTGATATTTTGTACGGAAATGGCCTAATATTGATATTTTGACGACAGATTTTTATAATACTTCATTTTAATTACAACACTCTACTGAATATTTTTATATATATATATAAAAATAATAATTGAGAATCTGTGTATTGATATATACTCATTATGATTTTTTGATACTAACATCATACATTTTTCCTTTTCATTTTTATAAAAACTTATTTTTATTGATATATCGATACAAAAAAGATTCTCATTTATTTAATAATAAAATCATATAATATATAAAACATTGCGGTAAATTTTTATATTGAATTAAATGCTTTGAAAAATATCATAATATTTATATTACGCCATTTAAAATGAAACGGACTGCTGAAATTTTTCCTATTTTATTTAACTATAATTTTTTTATAAATATTATATTCTGATTTTTGACTGTGAAACAATTTAATAATTAACATATTAATTTAATTTCAACTGAACAATTTAAGTGTGCATTCAGTGTTATTATTATAAATTAAACAGACATTTTTAATTGAAAAAAAATTAAAAGAAATTTGTTGTGTGAAATAGCTTCTATATATATTATATATATATGAAATAAATGTTCTATCTTTATTTTTATATCAAAATTAAAATACTTATAATGTGTGACAATACCGATAGAACTTAATCAATTGCAAAATACATATATATTAGTAAGAAATAATTAAGATCGTTAAAACAATTGTTAAGTTCTATATTTAAAAAAAAATAAAAAAGAGAAACGAACTAAATGGAGGGGTTCGTCACTTTTTCGAAAGCTTTCACATTTTATATATACATATACATTATATTTAAAAAATATTTTTCACTACATACCAAATATATATATATATATATATATATATATATATATATATATATATATAATAAAAATATACTTGCAAATAATTATTTATTTATTTTTTTGATGTGCGTATATTTTTTTAAATTATTCATTATATTTAATTGTTATATGTATGATAATTATTGTTCTTTCAATAGAAAAAGTGATGTTACCTTATAATTTTGCACTGTATTTTCCGTAATATATATATATATATATATATATATATATATATATATATATACATATATATATATATATATATATATATATATATATATATATATACATATATATATATATGATAAATAAGTACTGATCGGAATTAAGCTCGTCGTACATACGTATAATATATATGTATAATATAATAATAATAGCTTTCGAAATTCACATAAATACAAATTTCGAACGTTATCATTAAAAATAACCTTTTTAATCGGAGCTTGTCGTTAAGGATTTAATAGAAATTTGTAAATACTCATCGTGTAATAAAAATGTGGAAAAGAAACAAGTATCTCTTTTTTTAATTCCTTCGAACATATTGATTTTTTATTTATATTTATCAAAATTTAATTATTCGGCCTTAAACATAAGTCACATGTTTTTTTTTTTTTTTTAATTTAATCTAATATATAATATTCTGCAAGAATAATAAATATTACAATTAGATAATGTGAGTTCTTTTGCATAAACAAAAAGACAGGTAGCTGATTTACAACCCTTACACGGTGACAATTCAAAGGGTTAAAAATAATTCGACAGATTTACAGCTTCAAAGATAAAATTTGCAAACGCTTTTCACAGGACAAGTAATTTTGTATAAGACAAAAAATACCGAAAGGGTTGAACATACATTTCTGATGCTCAATGCATTTTTGTAACAATTCAACAACAAATAGTGTGTCGTTGAAGATTTACGAGTCGCAAAAATTTATTTATCTTTGTAACATAAGTCATTTAAATATAAAAAATGTCAACATAAGCTATTCAATTATTAATTATTTTTTTATTATTTGAAACGAAAAAAAGGTTGTTTATATGTTAAACGTAAAAACATAAACGTTGTAATTCAATACGTTTAATATTAGATTTAATGATTGCCGAAAACAATTTTGTTTGTTTGTTTCAACCGCGTTTCATAGCGGCGTTTTCTTTTTGTCTGTCAATCTTTTTTTTTTTTTTGGTGATGTTCACTGTGACCGGTGACAGAAATTCCTTCGGGAATTACTTAACTGAGCGACAGTAGCCGAATTCAAAGGAAAAAACTAAACAGCACTCGCGAGAATACGGCGACGTGAGAAAAATTTCTAACAATTGTTCACGATTCCCGCTATGCGTTTTTAACATGTGAAATACGATTTCTAGAATTCAATATTTACATATGTATATATATATATATATATATATATATATATATATATATATATATATATATATATATATGTACACATCTAAGTGTATGAATGTACAAAAACATGCTGTTTGAAATTTGCTGATTCAGAATGCCCCCATTCGTCTATGAGAAGGTTTTTATTTTTCGTATAATTTTATATAATTTGCAAGATTTTAAATGAAAACATTTTTTCAATATAAAATTTTATTTTCTGAATAATCATAATCTTATTTATTATCAAATACATACATACATATATATATATATATATTATATATATATATATATATATATATATATATATATATATATATATAGTAAATTAAAATTAAACTAAAATTATTTCATACACAATTTTTTACAATAAAAAAATAGCATCTCACACAGTATTAATAATATAATAAACGCATATGTCTTTATATTCTTAATTATATCTCATCAAATATATTATATATATATATATATATATATATATATATATATATATATATATATATATATATATATTAAATTTCATATTAATTTATTTTAAAAATATCAATTGTTTTTAGATACACGACAAAACCGTGTAAAACGAAATAAATTCCCAACATGTGCTCTATTAATTCGCTTATTTAGGTAAAACATCTTTAAAAAAACCTACCTATTGGTTTAATTATAGATTAGGAACAAAAATAAAACGAAAAAATTTTTAATAAGTTTATTCGCTGTCAAGAACAATCAGTCTTTTTTCCCCAAGTTATTGTCATCAGTGTTGCCAAATAAATGGAACCAATTTTTTTTAAACTATGTATATATGCAAATATACAACCATATATATATTTTTACAAATTTTTCAAAATTTGGTATTTTATAAACCGTGTATAACGAGTACCGTTTAAATAAGGGATCGTTGTATTATAATTTTGATAAATGGCAATTATAATAGTTTTAACAATTTATATTTATTATATAATCACAGTAAATAGAAATTAAAAAAATATATAAAAGAAGTGCATAAATATGGATTGAGAAGCGTCGATATATGCGTACATGTGTTTTTTTGTATAATAAGAAATCGCTTCAAATCAAAATGGCTCCCTCGCAAATTCCTTTCAGTTAAACGTTAATTAACGGCAAATGAACGCACAAAACGAGTGTGTTTCATGGCGAATCCTGTTTGATGAGATGATTGCAGTTGTCGGCCATTGAAATTAACAAGAAGACTATTCAGCCGCCATTATAAATGTGCATATTCTTCACGAACAACCGCTATATTATGCTAATATTTTTTCGCACTATCGTATAAAATATTAATTAATTTAAATGTAAATTACGTGTTCTATTTATTGTTAATTTTATTTCAATCATTATATATATATACCATATATATATATATATATATTTTTACTTTAATAAAAATATTTTTATTTTATTTTTTTTAATAATAATTTATTACGTTTTAAAATTACTTATAGTTAAAAAAATAATATATCTAATTCGATTAATAATTGAATAAGGATACGCATTCGAAAAAAAATTGCAAATAACAAAAATGGTTATAATTTAAAAATTCCAAAATGATATATAATGGAGGTTACAAAAAACAATATACCTGAACCTAGAAAAATATTCCAACACACAAAATAACGTATGAATATGATTTTTTTTTATTATTATTATTTCTTTAATAATATCGAATGCGGCCATGAGGCTAAAACAGAATAGAGAGACCGACATCTTCGAAATAACGAAAAGGTCAGACTTTAGAGACCTCCCCTAGGACCCAAAAACCAATCATCCTTCTGGGTGAGAACAGGTGAGGCACTGCAACTTCTACACTATACTAAGCGTACCTTTTTTATTCTATTTCTATTTTTTTATAACGAAACAAAAGGATACCGTCCGAAAGGTTTCACTATACTTACATATGAATAACTTTTTGTAAGATCATAAAAATATGTTTTTACCATTGAATAATATATATATATATATATATATATATATATATATATATATATATATATATATATATATATATATATATATATATATATATATATATATATATATAATGTATTTAATGCAGTAAAATAAAATTTATTACATTAGTCTATTCGTCAAAGTATACTTTGAAATATTTTTAATATATAGAATTTTATTCAATTGTATCACAGAATTTATACAAAAACTGACAAGATGTCATATAATTGGGAATATACTAGTATTAAAGACACATAACTCTTCAAATATTAATAATTATTTTGCGATTAAAATATATACATTTTTAGTTAAAAATTTGAAGTATATTTTTAAACATACTGTATGTGAAATATAAATGTGAATGAATATCATTTTATACACGTACAATATTATATATTATGTATATATATATATATATATATATATATATATATATATATATATATATACACGTAATTTGAGATTAAGACTGCATTCTTAATCCAAAAGAATATCGCAAATTACGCGTTCATTGTGATAAAAACGAACGGAAAAAATGTGAATTGTGTAGTCGACAATGTGGTCAAATAATCATCGTGAAAAAAAATTGACTCTAATTCAATAAATTTGTTCTCGAGATCGTTTCGAACATTCGACAAGTCTGCGATGAAAAATGGCGGCTGTGAAAGATTTTTTATTTTTAAATAAAAAAAAATATATGCGAACACATCGAAGATAATATCTTATGAGTGTGTAAAACGAGTACGTTTTCGAAATAGGCGTGCATAATTGAATGTAATGAAAAAAAAATTTTTTTTAGACACGAACGAAATAATATTATTCGAAAATTTGCCGCTTTCAAAATTCGTAAGTAATCAGGCTGTAAAATAAGGGATTTAAATGTAAAAAAAAACATGTAATTATGTCAATTAACAATTTAATGCAGTGTTTAAAATGAACGAAGCAATTCTCATTTGCCACGTAATACAGCTGTTTCTTTTTCAACTCAAATTCAACACAATGTTTTATTCATAATAATCATATGTAGTATAATGTTTAAAAAATAGAAGGGAAGCGAATTAATAAAAATTATACAAAATTAAAATAATTGTATTGTTGTGATGTTTTTTTTAATAAAATAAAAACGAAATTTAATATTATTATAAAATAAAATAAAAATATGTGTAATAATATATACAAACACTTTGAATAGTGCCCCGGAGTATTATTAATATATGGATATGGATGTCAGTAGAATTGGCTTCAGGCTTTTTGTGAGATCACTTTTGAATCTCCAGAGGAATGTGATACTGGTAATAATTGTATACGAGATATTTCGTCTTTTGAAAAAGAACATAATATATAAATCCACATTTGTGACTCTTATATCTAGAAAAAAAATATAGGAATTTTTTTTTAATTATTTTATATATTAAATATAAGTTATAAGTATTTATGGTATATAGTAATAATATTCTTTTAAAATAATGTGTACGGAAGACTAAATATATTAAAAATAATGATGAGTCATCATAGCGCAGCAGGCTTATTATGCTACCATTTTTTTATAATATAGTCATCTGTTAAAGGGTAAAAAAATACGCGTACTTAACCAATTACATGGTAATAAGTAAATAAAAAAGATCAAAAACAATAAATATTAATTCGAAACTATATGTATGAAATAAGATATGGTAGTAAAAAGTAATTTTTAGAATGGAAATAATATTATAGTATGAAGAAGAGGGAGGTACCCTTTAAAACTATATAATGGAAAAATCTCCTTTCAATCATAACGATAGCTATAAGATCATTAAAATAAAGAAAAGCTTTCATAATAATAATAAGCAAGTGAAAAGAAAAATTTACAAAATGTTGCATGTTTATTTAAAAATTTATGATTAATTTCATTTGATTATTTTATTATTAAAATTAAATTGAAAAAAATATTACTTATATAAGGACAAAATAAACACTCAGTAAAAATTTCAATTAAATACTCAATGTGACTATTTAAAGTCTAAATCTTGTATTATTTTAAACGGTTGGAAAAATACGTTTGAGCGACAATAGAAAAAAAAAAGAGAAAAATAGAAAACGGGGATGAAAATATTTATGCGTACATTCGAAAAGTCGTCTTTTGAATAATGATCTGCGACGAACTTGGAAAAAAATGAAAAAATATATATATTGTGTATATGTATATATATATATATATATATATATATATATATATATATATATATATATATATATATATATTTGTAAAAAAAATTGCATCCGCTTCGCCGACAGATGATATTCACAGAGGGGAAACTCAATGGAGGGGAGTCAGGGGCGAATTGGAACATTTTTATTTGCGAGACCCGCCCCGTTGCAGCGTAGCCACTCGAAAAAAAAATAAGGGTGTTTCCGAATAAGAGCAGCAGGGGTGGCATCCCCGGGGGAAACGCAAAAAATATCCCGACCCCTATATTAACAGCAAGACTCAAAGTTTTCGGCAACGAAGCCGACCCGAACATTCTACGAAATTACATGTATATAAAATAATCCAGGTGTTGTCAAACGAAAATTCAACGTAGACGCCGATTACAATTAAAATACGATACTTATTAATGAAAGATAAATTTTAAATTAAAGTATTTATATATATATATATATATATATATATATATATATATATGTATATATATATATATAATAAATTTTAATAACATATAATTTTCATACTATTTTAACTTTTAACACTTTGTCATTATTCAATTTTGGTTGCTTGCTGTATGTGAAAAACTACAATTACAGTTTGATGAATATTGTGCGGAAAATTATCATCATAGTTTATAATTAAAATTTATTTCAATCGATATCTTTTAAATTACAAAATTCATATATTGAATAAACATATTGCGGACCTTTAGTTGAACACATCTGGAGATGAATGTGTAGATATGAGCGATCACACAGTAGTGAGGATGTGCTTATAGGGTAGACTGTTGGAGTACCAGACCATGTGATATTGTTGATGGCTGCCAAATAACAACGTCTGAAGCATAAAATGAACATTGACGTACATACACACATATTTTATTTTAAAATATATTAAATTAAAGGAAAAAGCTACTGCTTTTATTCTGATTATTTTGAAGTGTTATTGAAAATTTTAAGCAATATTACAATTAAATAATTTATTTCACATTAATTAAAATTCATTAGAAAATTATCTTTAATTCTAGTAGTAATAGTTATAAAAAATCACATATATAATACGCCAAAACCTCGATTTGCATCGTTAATTTGGGATCGGAAAAAGACGACACAAATCGAAACAAGCTCTAACACCACCAGCATCACAATTACAATACAAATCGATACCCTTCATTTTTATATGAAATTAAACATTGAGAATTTAATAAAAATTTAGCGACGCAAACTCTGAAATTAATTGACGACGCAACTTTGAAAAAGACGCAAATCGAGATTTTTAGTATACATAATATTTTATTCAAATATACAAACTGAAAATAACAAAAAATATTTAAAAAATGACATAAGTATTAATTTTTTATCAAATGTTCAAAATTACATATTAAACATTATTTTTAATTATCATTGATTTAATTATCGTGAAATATTTAAATATATATTAATATCATACGATAATGAATATTAAATTCAGTGTTTTTATATGCGTTTATTTTATACGATATTTGTATATAAATTTATTGATTTTCACAACACATTCATGTATCGATTATATATATATATATATATATATATATATATATATATATATATATATATATATATATATATATTTATGTACGCCAATGCGATTGTCGGTCTCCAACAGTGGATATGAAACTCCGCCAGAGGTTTGCTTTGTTCGAATTCTGTGTGGAGGAGTTTTACTATACTCGAACGTTTACATATACACACTTATACATAATTCCTAGTCCATATATCTAAAACGTCTAATCCCGATATGGATAGGGATACGTATTGTATAAAATCTCCCGTGGGGTTCACACCGAACAAGATATGGGTTCTCCTATATAATATTACATATGAAACTTTACCCTTATTTCATCCCTTATTTCATACACGAAATTATTCGAATTCGAATATACGAAATTAGTCGCGTGAAATTCGTATATTGAGAATTTATTTTTCTTAGTTACAATGAAAAAAAATATCGAATCGTTATAAGGAATGAAGAAAAAAAAACAAACAGTAGTTAATTGCGTGTTGTAATTTTTGTTTGTTTTTTTTTGTTCACGACTCCCTCGATTATTATTATTATTATTATTATACTTAATTATTCTTCGTGGCATGTCTAATGTGCGCGCTTTATAAAATGAAATTTGATCTCATTTTCATATACTTTATAAAGCAATCTACATATTTTAATGTTAATTGCCGTTCGATTCAGTGGCGCGCGGTGCAGTGTTTAAATTTCCCGTTTCAGATTTTTTAAATATACATTATGAATTTTATTACATTTTAATAAATTATTTTTGGTTATTTTTTATTTTATATTTAGCAAAGATGCGATAATTCATATAGAACCGAGAACCTTTTACAATTCCAAAATATTCATATTTATCAATAAAACAGAATTGTCAATTATTCGACTATCTTCTAAATATATATTTTTAAAAATGAGTAAAAATTAAATATTTGATTATGATATCAAAAATATAATATATTAATTTTCGGATAAATTTTATTTATTCAAATAAACTTTAAAACTAGAAAATCTAATATATGATTATAAAATTAATTATTATTTTTAAATTTATTTTATGATTAAACTATGACTGCATATGCATTATAATGAATTCTAAATTAAAAAATAATAATATTTTAATATTAATCGAATTAAAATAATCGCAAACATTTTTAAAAGCACAATAAAAATTAAATCAATCAAAATCAAATGCATTTTCACCGTAATGAAATGATAAAGAAAACTCGGCGTATATTAAATCCGAAATATCTTCAACTATTGCTAATATATTCAACGATTTTCGCATGAATAAATTAATGTAATAGTAACCGCCGTAATTTCACACTATATATCATAGCGCGTAAGCTCGTATATACAGGGTGGGCGTGATTAATATTCGTATAAGGTTTAATTCGCGTTTAAATACTAGTCGCGTTTTTACATGGTAAAAGTATATAACGATATAATTATACGCTTTAATAATATAAAAGAACTATATATATATATATATATATATATATATATATATATATATATATATACTTGTTTTTATATATATAATAAAAAATGTTATATTGTGTGTGCGTGTGTGTGTGTGTGTGTGCGCGCTTTTGGTTCTAACACATTCACACGATCCGTCCAATCGACGCAACAAAGAAAAATAATAAAAATCTTTCCGCTGTTGAAATATTTCACTTTGGAGCAAATCAAACGTCATTATGATTTATTGTTATAATTCTTTCGGCATAATGAAAATGGACACTTCTCTACGTTTCTCGGTTGTACCGTATAAAACCAGCGCCATGTTACCCGGTTTAGGTATCGTCGACACGCCGCATTATTATTACAGTTATGAACTTGAACATAAAAGAAGGTCGTGATCGATAAATGCTAATATTTTTACCTCATATTCACAAATATATATATATATATATATATATATATATATATATATATATATATATATTCACATATATGTTACCTACAAAACTTGATTTTAAATCTTCAAATCATTTCAATATATAAACATAATTTATAATTAAATTAAAAACAATGAAAATATTTAAAATCGTAAAATTTTCATAATAAATATAAATTTTAATATTTAAAAAATTATATATACACTCGTTTCTCTAGTATAAAATAAAAGTACGCGAATATGTATTATAATATATAATTTATTTTTCTGTTTTTAGTTGTTTTTTTTTAATATCCTTTTTGCCTCGTTTTGGAATCGCATTTGTCATTGTCATTCGTTTTGTATATACGTGTATGTGTGTGTATGTGTGTATATTTTTTTTCAGATTTTCTTCACCAGACTGAAAGCTTTGAACGCATACAATAATAACGCTAAGTCATACACATTTATACCACTTATATGAAATTTTTACTCAATGTTTTATATTTTTAATGTAATATCTAAAAATATGTATCTATACGAAATATTTTTATTATATATATATATATATATATATATATATATATATATATATATATATATTATTGATAAAAAAATTTGGTTTTTATAATTATTATTTTAATTGTGTATTTATTGAAAATAATCGCCATATTTCTTATTCAACTCCATAAACCTGATTTGTCCTTTTAGAATCTTAATTAGTTAATTTCTTTATTTTATATTATTTTTGTTTGAAATGATTGTATCCGTTCATTTTAATTTTAAGATTTTAATATTAACATATGCTTTACACTCCTTTCTTGAACATGATTCTCGACATGCAACATGCTTTATAATTAAAATTTTCAAAAATGTGAAAATGTATCTATCAAAAAATTAATTTATCATTAAAAAGGGTTTTAAAATTTTATTGATATGACTAGCATTCAATTTAATCTAAAATTCTTATATCATAAGATCTAATTTATACTATAAAAAATAACTATTGTTTTTGTCAAACATCAAAAATAGTCATGAAAATTATCAAATTATAAATATATATTATTTGTATTCAAAATTTCACGTTTTACATATTTCAAAATTAAGTTCGTATTTTGAGACAAAAATAGAATTTGAAAAAATTTCACACATTGTATCGTTGTATAAATACGAACTTTTTTCCCTTAATTTTTATGCCGTTGTATACAATAATCAGATATTTTATACAACGATCAAATTATACAAATTAGTCGTATTGTACGCGTATAATTAACAACAAGGTGTTATTATTATTTTTTTGCGTCTCCAGGCATGACCAGCCCTGATTTTTATCAGCATCACCATGTGAGGCCGTCGACTACCAAATTTAATTCGTTTCGTGCATCCGCCATATTTGGTGATCCATATTCAAATAAATTAAATTACGTTACAATGGCGTGCTTCATTCAGTTCAAAATTAGACGAACAATTGCAGAAATACACCAAAAAATTTTATATCAAAAAAAAGTTTAAAAAAGTAAAATATCAATTTAATATAATTTTAAGTATATTATTTATTACATTATATAGATAACACCCATACAGTATTTGTAGTGATTTTTGAATATATATATATATATATATATATATATATATATATATATATATATATATATATATATATATATAAACAAGTATAGAGTATTATATCGTTTAACGAAAGGTGGGCGTTAATGCGACAATGATGTTCTGAATTATAGTCTCAACGAACACATCCTGTTCGTATATTAAATTAAATTATCGTAAATATTTAAATTAAACACATCAACAAATACGACGGAGGCACATAAATCAAAATTTCGACGTAAGTCGATAAATTATCGCAAAATTAAAGAACCCACCTCCGTGTGTTCGATTCCGCGATATAGATCTTATTTATTATATATTATATACTGCATTTCAAATTAACCTTTCTTCTTTTTAATTATCAGATACATCAAAATTATAAAAATTAAGAGTATTGTTTATATTGTGTGAGAATGGTATCACTTTTTAATCAACTCTTATTATCAGATTTCATACACATTTATATATGTAATGATATCATATTTCTCAAAAGTAGTATAATTTTTTATTTTTTATTTAAACTATATATATAGTAGATAAAGATTTAATTTTTCATTATTAACATTTTTGAACAATAATAAAAGATTAACACTATTTCTTACTAAAAATTATCTTTTCGTTTATATAAATATAAGTATCTTTATTATCACTACATTTTTCGATTGTATGACATAATAAATCACATAAATCACATCGGATTTTAAATCGTGATCATCGTTAAAATTTCTTGCCAACGTTAAAATTAAATGATTTATTATTAAATCCCTTAATTTATATAAAATATATATAATTGTATACATTATACTTAGTTTCTTCGATAATTATTGATTTAAATAATATTACGAGTTTAAAAAAAAAAATTTCATGCACGAACGAATCTAAGCGATATATAATTTTTATGTAATATATAATAATTTTTATTCAATTTATCAAGAAACGTTTATGTATATTATTTGACACAGTGTTATATATCAAAAACAGCTTGATACTTCACTCGTATATCGTGTTCGTCCATGTTGAATTCATAACAATACAGGGTGCTCAAATATTTCACTGATATATCATAGAGAATAATATAGAGAATTTTAAATTTATTTTTATTATTGTATATTGATTGATAATTAAAAGAAATCGAGGAAAATTTAATCCGTGTAATAAGTATTACATATAATATAACACTAATCAAAAAATAAGGTGAATTTGTTTATAAAATGTATTTTTTTTATATTCCAAATCTATTTAATCTCCTTCAAAGTAATCCCCGTTCAATAAAACGCACTTTTACCAATGCTTTTTTCAGTTCTCGAAACAGTCCGAATATTCTTTTTCCGGTATAGCCTTCAAGACCTTCTTCGATTCGGTTTTTATCTCCTCAATCGTATCAAAACGGCGTCCCCGAATTGGCCTTTTGAGTTTGCCGAATAGTCAGAAGTCTCACGGAGCCAAATCAGATGAATACGGTGGTTGCGGAATGATACGAGTCGAGTTTTTGGCAAAAATGTCGCGAAGAACCAATGCAGTATGACGTGATGCATTATCGTTGTAAAAATACGTGTAACTCGGAGATAATTAATTAAACCTTTTGACAAATAGACGCGTGGCAAATGTTATAGACAGTCCTACCAACCTAGGAAAAAAATACAATTACCTACCTTCCTAATGCCTGAAAGTGTTAAATGACAATTTCACCTTATTTTTTGATCACAGTTGTATATAGTAGTATCGTGATATTTTTTATAATTTATTGGCTCATGTATTGAAAATACAACACTTACTTTACTGTAAAATATTGTTTACAATAGAAAGATCTAAGCACAAAAACAGTGGATATCAGTCATTTATTATCGAACATTTGTTTTATAAAACGATTGATTTATATGAGGCGAGTTTCGTAAAATATATTTTCTCCGATTCGAGATTAATAACGACAAGTTATCGTTGTAACAATGAATAATATTCGACACGATGCGATATTTACAAATTGTTCGCGTTACGATACCAAAGATATGATGACCTCCAAATATAAGATCTCTTATCAAAATAAATAAATAAACGTATAATTAATTAAATTATATCCAATACGTGTTACACAATTTTCTATAAAAGTCAAAAACTGATTTAAGAGCAAACGATTATTTGATTTAAAAGAATGAAAAGGGATGAAATGCTAATTGTAAAATTCGATTGCTATCTACTTATCAAAAAGCTGATAAAATCATTATTTTTGACAGCTATTAGTAAATCGTCCAAAAAGATAAAAAATTTATAATTGCAAAATTCTATATATATATATATATATATATATATATATATATATATATATATATATATATATATGTATTATTTTATTATATTTTGATTAATAGGCATTAAGCGGTGAGTGGTCACGTAGAAGGGCCAAAAATTGAAACGCGCAACTTTGAGTTGTAAAGAAAAAAAGCATAATTTTTCATTCGTATTACTTTGGTTAATTGCTATCTATTTTAATTCATACGCGTGTCGTTATAGAGCGTTATTACAGAATAAATAGATAACCGAAATGAAAAACGATCAAAAAAGAAAAAAAAACGGAACAAAATTAGTACAATTTTGTTGTCTACTTTAAAACGGCGATACGTTGGAAATATTTAATTTTTTCCAAGTGTTAACAATGATTTATCATGTTGACGACAATTGTAAATTGGTGAAAAAATATATATAAATATATTCTATTTTTATTTTTTATATGCACATTTTTAATATAAAAAATAACTGAAATACTAAAACTATATTTTTTTTAATTAAATAACTACAATTAATTCTATATACTTACTTTATAACTATATATATATATATATATATATATATATATATATATATATATATATTATAAAATATTTAAATAGTATATTTTTGAATAAATTAAATATGTTTTAACTAATATTTAAATAAATCTATAAATATTATAAATTATAAATATTTTTTTTAATATACCGCATTTCACTCTAACATAACGTTTTTATAAAAAAAATCGATTTCTAATGTATTGAACGATATTATTTATTAAAATAAATATATTTTTATAAGAATTTTGATATAAAAATATTTTTGATGATTTCTATCAATTTTCATGTTACAATTAAAAAAAAATAAATTAAAAATTTTTTGAATAATTATTTCTATCACAGACTTAGAATTAGTAATTACTATTACATTAATTCCATATATATTATTTATATTTTAGAATTTATTAATATTTTAACGACATTTTTTTATCGTCAGAAAAAATAAAAAGTGTAAAAATAATTGAAGAGATCTGAAAAAAAAATATTATAAGAAATCGCGTGTGAAATCTTTTAAAGGCTTTAATTTTTATTTTAGTCAACGTTTTTCGTTTAATACCTGTTTTATATGCCACGTACCGATATAAAAGTTCCAAGGATTGTTTTTCAATTTACTATGAGATCCCCCGCTGCTCTTTTTATATATACTCGCTCTCGCTTTTTTTCACGATATATTATTTTTATATGTGTTTTTTTCCTATACACGCATATAATTCAGTAAAATATAATAAAAAAAAACAAATATAGTAAATAGTATTTCGATATATTTAACTCTCTTATAAATAATAAATATTTAAAAAAAATCTGTGTTCTGCAATATACATTTTTACTGAAAATTTATTTTCAGTAAAATAATTTGTATTCAATTTTCAATGCACATATTTTATAATTTCATATTAAAACGATTAAGTAACGGCGGGGTGTTTATTTAACGAATGAATCGCAATAGAAAGAAATAAAACGGCGATATCTTTTTCTACAATCTATAGCAAAACGTCTGAATCCGGCTTAATCTAATTATTTTTAAAAAGGTAACTAGAATTATACAGCGTATAATTCGAACAAAAAGAAGAAAAAAATTAACGATATCGCTAAAACATTACACATGCAACAAAATGCACAACGGATTCAAAACTGTAAATTTCAAACATAACGATGATTTATGATTTTATACATACATAAATTTATAATGTAAGTTTATTACGTTATTTTTTTGAATTAAAATAATTAAAAAAAATCAATTATATGATTTTTAAATGCTAGTGAAAAAAATCGTGATGGAAAAATTCGTCAAAAAACTTGTCGCAATCCTCATTATTGCTTCCGATTTAGAACTAATCAAATATCAAAAATGCATATTTTTGATATTTGATTCATTCTCATTCATTCATTATATCATTCTCTTTTATTTTTAATATTAAAATATTTTAATTTTATAAAAAATAACTATAGCACAACAACAGAATATGTATAATATATTATAAATCCCGAATAGTATAGGAAGATATATATAAAAAATAGTGCATGTTAGTTTGGGCCTGTCCCTGTGGATATACATATATAAAATGGGCTTGAAATGTTAATTTCTCGCGTGTCCAGGTCCCGGACATTTTATCCAAATTACCTGTTTGTGAATGTGCTGTTTCGGAATGCATTAATGTCTAATTTGAATATAAAATATTGTGTTTTACGAAAACGTCCCCAACGATAGAATCCACTCACAGTTGACATCTAAAATCAAAAAAAAAAATAACAATAATAATAATTAAATTTTACACATTTCATATGTAAGTGTAATTATAAAATTCAAAAAGTTTTCAAAATGTATTAAAAATATCTTTCAAGGATTTTAAAATTATGACTAGTTCATGGTGACTAATTGAAAACGTTAGCAATTTTTAAAACTAAAATATACGCGTACATGTACGTCAAAAATTGTGCGTGTCAATCGTCATTTAAACTCGTTTATTCTAATTTACACTTGTCATTCACAATAGTTTATCAATTAACAATAATAATGCAAAAAGTCGAAAAATTGTGTAATTTTAAAGAAATAAATCGGATTATTATTATAAATTAAAAATAAAATTATTGCACTCGATGAATTAAATAGTGTTTTTATTAAAAAAGTAAACGTATTAAAATATATAACGAAACGGATTGTGAAATTCAAGAATATACAGAAAAAAGTTTCAAAATTAGACTCGTCAATTCATCATGTTCAAATTGGAGTACGCGTCACGTGTCCGAGGAAAATGTTTTTCAAATTAAGCTATGAGAGGAAATTCCTTTGGAAAAAAATATTTATTTATATATTATCAATTAATGACGTCGAACATTCTTCTGATTGACAAAATATTAAATTTTTATTACCACCGTATTATAATACTATATATATATATATATATATATATATATATATATATATATATATATATATATATATATATATATAATTGAATGATAATTATTAAAAAAAAAAGGTACGAATATCGACTTTATTTCGATTACGATATTTTTTTATACAAATTTATTTGAAATTTACACTCTATTATAAATTATTTTATCAAAAAAAGAAAGACATTTTAAAAGATCACGGTATAAGACCGGCAAAATATCGAATTGCAAAGCAATAATCCGATAAAAATCATTACGAAATAAATAACCAATTCATTTTAATATATTTCTATCATGGACACAAGTTTTGAAGTAATATTTGAGCGTTAATTTTGACATTTTTTGCGCAAATTCAATCCAATCGACTCGACTAATATATTGAAATTTTTCATAGACAATATCCGTTTTAGTTGTCAAAATTGCAATTTTGCTAAAAATACTACAATCTCAAAACACACATTTGATGATGTATAACACGATATAATTTCTATAAGGATTAATCGGATAATTTGAAAGTTAACCCTTATAAAGCCCACCACTTTTAATCGTTTTCATACATTTTGTTTTTCTTTATCATTTATAACTTTGCTAAAAATACGGATAATACTTCTGTGATCAAAAAGTAAGGTGAAATTGTCATTTAAAACTCCTGGGCAAAAAGAAGACTGATAAATTGTAAAAAAAAATCCTAGATTGGTAGGACTGTCTATAACATTTGCTAAGCGTCTGTTTGTCAAAAGGTTTAATTATCTCCGAGTTACACATGTTTTAACAACTCTTGGTTCCTTTATCATGATAATACACCATGTCTAGCATTGGTTCTTCGCGACGTTTTTGCGAAAAACTCGACTCATATCGTTCCGCAACCACCATATTTGCCAGATTTGACTCCGTATGACTTCTGGCTATTCAGCAAACTCAAAAAACCAATGCGGAGACGCCGTTTTGACACGATTGAGGAGATAAAAACCGAATCGAAGAATAAATAAAGAATTTACATTTTAAAAACAAATTCACCTTACTCTTTGATCACAGTGTTATATATATATATATATATATAATATAGGATATATACGTATATTGTATCTTTTAATATACATAGTCGAAATCGTTGAGTAAATGTAATTCTGAAATTCAATTAAAGTCTTTCGGACACCCCCCGCAGTGGCCAAGTTTCATGCAAAAGTGTCGTCAGACAAAATTCGGACCCCCCAAAGACCATTCCCATCCCTTATTCGAAAACTTCACCCCTAGCACGAAAGCATGGAGAAAAAGGGGTCGGTCAGTTCTGACCTAATCCACCCCTGATCCGGCCCAATCAACACGTGAGCTTTTGTGCTTTAACGTTGAAAATCCACCCCTAAACACGAAAAGCTATTTCTCACGTTCTGCCAAAGTGAGCACGACAACAATATACAGTCACACAAACACGCGCGTTTACTTTTTTATTATTATTTTTACGAATAATTTATATTTTGTGAAATTTCAAAAATCTGTTTTTAACGATTATTTACTGTATATTATTAAAATATTTTAATATAATAATAAATAATTTAACATTTTCTAATATTCTATGATATATTATATTGAAAAAAAAACAAATAGTAATTATTTTATAATAAAAATAAATGTATTTAATGAAAGCTAGTTTAATCGTTTTGAAAATATGGTTTAAAAAAAATTTAATAACATTCATAAAGCATATCTACAATATTATTATTTTAGTTATATATTAATTGAGCTATATTAAGTTTATTTTAATTATAAAATTCTTAATTGGAAAAATTAATAAAAATAAATGAAATTCAGTTAATATTATTGACACATGAAAATATACAAAAGAATGATTGATTCACAATTCGGTAACCTGTTGATTTTGACTTATTTGATAATCAAAATTCCATCTAAACCCGTAAAGCGTTGCCTAAATAAAACACTATTAATATTAAATCGATCCACGTTAAAAGAAAAATAATTATAAATCAGCATTACACGTAACATTTTCTAATATTAAGCAAGGACGCACTGTATAATTATAGTAAATACTATTCGTGTATAATAAGGTGACATTTTGCGTGACCGCTCGTCATATTGTTAATATATATATATATATATATATATATATATATATATATATATATATATATATATATATATATATATATACCATACATACAGAACCCCTTACTAATCTTCGATTTTAATTAATCTTTTCGACGACCGCCGCTTGACCGACCCCACCCAGAATCACCCCCGGGGGATGAATCAACCCCAAAAATTTAATCGCGGCGATAATTGCATTCGGGACGAGTCGTCGCATTTACGTCCATTTCTTTCCATCGGAATTTTTTCATTCTTTTCATTTTCGGCCGATTTTTTTTCGCTTCGGATTCGTATACCTACGTATGCGGGGTACGTGTGTATTTTTTTTTTCATTTATTTCATTATTATTATTTGTAACTGTGTCGCGTTTCTTTCACGCAAAGGCCGAAGAACGCGACAGGCGCGCGCATAATAAATGTTTTTCTATTCACCCATCCGAAACGAGCTCGAACAAACCATTCAAATTTCTCCAGTTCCAAAAGAAGAGAGGTCTCCATCCTCACACACATTTCTAGGTAAGTTTGTAATTAATGATGCTCCTCCACGTCCCCGTTCAAAATAATAATAATAATAATAATAATATCGTAGAGCAGAAGAAGACTAAGATGAAAAGAAAAAAAAAACGCACCAGACCCGGAGTTTGTACAGAAGATGGAAGAAACGCAGGAATATTTTCACAAGTTTCACATATACACGTATACATATCGAAACGCTTACAATTAAACCGATATATGTGTGTAAAAAATAGTGGCATAATTATATTTATTTATCGATAAACTTGTATGAAGCAATTTTTGCACCGATGTCTAGATAAATAGATATTTTTTTGTAAGTGAAAACCTTATTAGTGAAAAATCTAAACAAAAAGGCAGTTTTCGTACATTAAACATAATTTATTAATGATCAAATGCATACAATATATCAAAATAGAAATTAACAATAAAATTATCCCTACATATATGTCATTTATTCATGGTTACCATGATTACACTTCTAACAAATTATTAGTAATTTAATATTATTTTGATATTTTTGAGATATTTGTTCGTGAGCACCTAGAATTCTAACTCTGATTAAAAAAAATAAAAATCTTCCCGGGGATATACCTAATAATTTCCACAATTTTAAGGTGATTGGTTTTTGAATCTATCTAGTACAGATAGACACACATACATTTATATATATATATATATATATAGAAGATTACATTAAATCACGATATAAAAGCAAATAAAATATAGAAATTAATGTATTTTAGACTTAAAATTATTAGTGTTAGTATAGAAATATATAAATAATATATAATAAATTGTATGACAATCACTATAATGGTGTCATTTTTAATAAAATATCACTTAGTATTAGCATTTTCTAAACATCTCATATTACACGAAGTGTCTTTCTTGCGATTTTAAAGCTTCGGATAGATGCGAGGGTCGGTGCGGCAGGAGGGGGTGTTCTTGCGACAATTAATCACTCCGAGATAAGATTGTAGTACCTTTTCAAAATTAGACCATGTCACATCTGGGATGCAAGTCTGTGAAAGGGAATCCTTTTCATGCCTTTTCCGGACCTCCCCACAAAGGGACACACCCCGGTTCGTTGGGGTAAACGGGATTTATTTCTGGCAGAGCGAGTGCACTCGTCCAATTACTTTATGAGATAAAACCAGAGGTGAGTTTCAAATAGATAAGTCCATGCCGAGGGTAGTCTAACATCATAATAATACAATGGAAGCATTCAAAAAATGGAACAATATTTTTCAATCATATAGAAAAACAATTACTATCATAAATATTTTAGGAAATCGAATACAATTGACACAAATACAAGTATTTATGCCTGTTTAAAAAAAATCAGCTGGATATATATTATGTAAAAATTGAATGCAACACAATAATGCACTAACGGTAGCCGGACAATACATTGTTTCATCTTTTCAGGAGCAAACAAGGAAACACTAAAAGTCTAACAATGTAAAAAAAATCGAAGGGCAACGTCGAATAGTGATTTTGTACCCTTTTCATGACGAACGCGTATTTTATTTTATTTTAGCATATATATTTTTTTTCACAAGTCGCCTGTCTCCGGAAAAATGGGGTTATATAGTAAGTAGCAAAGTCCGCACAAAGCAAATAAAAGGTTTCGCACAAGTCAGCGTGAAATGTGAAAAATTTGCCATAGCAAAATTTATGACCGTTCACCATTCTTTCTTGTCTTTCATACAAATAACCCTTTTAGTGGATAGAAGAAGCGCACCGAGAATTTGCAAAAATTTCACTATTATGTGTCAACGGTGTACGAATATTTTTGCATATGACTGTACGATTTTTGACGAATGCATTTTTAATTTTTACGTACCACTTGAAATTTAAGTTACATACTTATTTTAGAAATATAATATTTTTTAAATAAAATTCCAGTTATTACAAATATATTAAGATAAACTATCGATCGAAAAGAATAAAAATCGGATTATATATATATATATATATATATATATATATATATATATATATATATATCTGGATAAATAATTACATTATTTTCAAAATTAAAGTTTGTACTATTTAGACTTTAGAAAAATTAATATTATAATCGTTTTCAATAGATTTTGAACTTCAAACTTTTTTACTAAAATTTAAAAAAAAAATGCCACACAAAATTAGAAAAAAAAACTTCTTTTTCCATTTTGCAAATTTTTCATTATATTCATCGGTTAAAAAATACACACAAACGTCTACCTATACCATATATATTTTTCTAGATATTTTATGTATAATATATCCGTCGTCTTTACGACTTTTCTCTTATGACAGAAATATGAACATTGTACATTACCGCTACGTGTATTTATTATATTATTTTAATATATGTATATATATATATATATATATATATATATATATATATATATATATATATATATATATATTATTTTCGGTTTTTCTTTTATATACGTGTGGGTTTTTTGTCATTTTTTCCCCCGCTTTGTTTTTACTTATTCAAGTTGAGCCATGACGTTACTTGAAATCGTTTTGTCGCTAAGCCTTTTGTGCGTTTAAAATGTTTATATTTTTATTTTTTCTTCTGCAAAATAAAAAAAAATAAGCCAAAAATACACTTACACACAAATATCTACTATACATATGTAAATTAAGAACAAATATTGAAATGAACGTTTTGCAAATTCATATGAATCTTTATAAATGTCAAAAGTCATGACTATTTTTTAACGATTTTTTTTTCATATTTTTCCGGTCAAATATTTCTTGTATAAATATAACTAACATAGACTTTTTATTCTGAAGAATAAAAATTCATATATTTGATGTGCTATTTTCTGAACATACTTAATATTATCAATGACAATATTTCAATTACTAAAATTTCAGAAATTCGATTTGAATATTTGAGTACTAATAGAATTAATTATAATAATAAACGTATTTTTTAGTAAACTTATATTAAACAATTTCGAAGAAATTTTTACGCAATCTTTGATGTCAAATTATTTTGATTCTTCATTTGTCGTCAAATTATTTTGATTCTTCACTGAAGTCGGTTATATTTCTCCAAAAACAATATGACATGTTGGATAGATACAAAAGGGGATTCACAAGGAAATTACATTAGTAGAGAACGAGGGTTGCGTTAAACAAGAAAAAAAGTAAGATTTTGAAAAAAAAGGGATGACATGACCACCGGTTTTACGCGAACCCCATTTATTCGTTTATAATATTATAAACACCATAATTTTTCTATAATTATTTTTCTTTTCCGCGATATAAGAAAGTTAATAACTTTTTGAGATTCAAAACACAGATATAGTTTATTATAACCTTTACATTTTAAATTTCACCAGAATTATCAGACAACGTACGAGTTACCAGCCTTACAGTAACTATAGTTATTAATCAATTCAATTTTTTTCCACTCTTTAAATATACAACACATAAATATTGTATTGCCTATGTGTTTATGATTCTAAAACTTTCAATCGCTTAAATTTACCATTCAATATTTAAATTTTACGACTATTTCAAATTATAGATATACCGTTTATAAATATGTATAATCGCATTTAATTATATTATTACTACATATAAATTCAAAGTACATAAAGATTGTAAATGAATCTATATTAAAATTTGACATATTATTGAAATTAATATGATACATTCAGTGCTACTTATTGATATATGCCGACTTATTTAAAATTTTCAAATCATACATTACTGTGATCAAAAAGTAAGGTGAAATTGTCATTTAAAACTCCCAGGCATTAGAAGGCATATAAAGGCTGGTAAATTGTAAATTTTTTTTCTAGGTTTAATTATCACTGAGTTACACGTGTTTTTACAACTCTTAGTTCCTTCATCACGATAATCCACCATGTCATTCTGCATTGGTTCTTCGCGACTTTTTTCCTACAAACTCGACTTATATATACCCGTTTCTTTCCCATACAACTTTTGGCTATTCAGCAAACTCAAAGGCCAATGCGGGGACGCCGTTTTGACACGATTGTGATAAAAACCGAATCGAAGAAGGTCTTGAAGGCTATACCGAAAAAAGACTATTCCGACTGTTTCGAGAACTGGAAAATGCGTTGGCAAAAGTGCGTTTAAAAAGGACGGGGATTACTTTGAAGGGGATTAAATTGATTTGGAATATTAATAAATAATTTATATTTTATAAACAAATTCACCTTATTTTTTTATCACAGTGTTATATAGAAAGCATTCACTTCAATACTGGTATTTTATTACATTATTATATAAAAAATTGTTTCATAGTGATTATTGGTATAAAGATACAATTATTAATGCCAGAATAATGGTCGTTAAAAATTTAATAATATATATAAAATTTTCCCATACGAGTCGACGATTTACACTTTGAGAACCGCCGTCGTATATGAAGCAAACGGCTACTCAATAAATACGTGTTCGACGTTGCAACGAAACAAGTGATTAATAATACGATCGGCATCGCTTTTCAGAAACGTTTCTGCATTAAAACAATAATAAATCGTCGAAACGGGGTTTGCTATTTTATTAATGGAGGGATCGTGATCTTTCGTTCGCATGGACGGGTTATCTCGTTCTTTCGATCTATCCGGTAGCCCTATTATTTCGAATCTTCCCCGTGAAATAGCCTTGTGCTATTTCCCCGTCTTTTATCTTTTTTTTTTCAAATTTAATTTAATCTAAATCCTTGCCATTCGACGGAGTGGTGTTAAATTACCATTTCGATACTTTTTTCAAGATCGCACGTTAGAAATTGAATTTATAATATAAAATTAACCAGTCTTTATCGTGGAATATTATTAAATTTAAATTAGTTTTTAAATAATCATAATAACTACTTATAATATTAAATTAATAAATTCTGCATTGTTTCATATTTGTAATTATATATTTTCAATTTATCTCACAAAAATATATATAATTTTACCTTTCTTCTTTTTAGTAGATCAATTTTGATAAGATTAATATTTATTTAAAGTATAACAAGTTTTATTTTTTATCGAGGTAATCGCTATTATTATAATGCCTGACTATCAAAATGAAACGAAAACTTATGTAATAAATAATTCATGATCCAGCACATATATTATTTCACTTCACGAAATGACAGATAAATACGTGTATGTTATTCATTTAATTCGACTCCAATCTGAAATCTTCATTCGAAAGTTTAATTCAAAATGATAAAATTTATAAATATAATATTTTGTAATATTATTTTTAACGAGAGAAGTATATTATGAAATATTTTTTTGATAAATATTCAACCGCTAGACCACATTAAAGTTTGCATTTTAAATTATTAAGTTTTAAAAATTCGGATAATGAAATTTTAAATCGATTATTTATAATAAATGATTAGAATATGTATTTGGACATATAAACGTATATAAAAGTTATAGATTTTTAATAGAATAATTTTAAAATCAAATATATCTTACATTTTTACAATAAAAAAATACCATTAATAGTCATTATTATTATAATTTATTTATCTATCTGTTTTTTTTTCGATTTTATGAAATCATTACAATGCATATATGGTAGCAAATAAAAGTATTAGATTTATAAATTTTATAGTTAACTATTATATAAATTCAAAATTAATAAAAAATAAAATAAATGAATATATTATATTTACCTATACATTTATTACTATTTGCTAGCATTTTGTAATAGTTATTTATTTTAATTTTCCCTAATGTAGTTATTTTTTAATAAAGTTTATATAATTTTTATTTCTTAAAAATAATTATATAAACTTTACCGAAACACTTTTTTATAAGTCAAAATTGTGTCATTTTTAAATTGCAAAATCATTGAAAAATATTAAATGAAAATAACTTGAAACAGAGAAGAGCTGTAAATATTGAACAGATTGTTTAATTGGATTGCGATTTAATGAACGACGACGAATTTTTCAAATATAATTTTAACGGTATTTATATTAATACTCTTATGTGTACACTTGGGCATTAATTTACAAATATATTTTTTAAATATTTTATCTTCCTTTATTTTCTATAAATCTCTATTGAATATCAATTATTAGATATTTTTCAACGAAATCAATAGTCAAATAAACATAATATAAAAAATATTTTTATATTGTATTTATTTTAAAAAAATATATAATGTAAATAAAATGAAATTCGTATGGCATATAAAATATTTCGGTTCGCAATGCACTATCAATACTTGGTCGGAGCGGTTATAATTATTGCCAGCAGACAGGCGCCTTGCATCGCGCTTACGAAAGTCTAGTATGTATGTGCGAAAGGGACGCGAACAACAAACGAAAGGGATGCATCGATGGTGGGGGTTGTAACCGACGGGGCGAGGGAGGCAGCGGAGCGCGCGAGGGGAGGGCTTCTTGTGACGAGGGGCGGTGCGCGCGTGTATTGGGAGCGCCAGAGTGTGCATCCGCGAGTAAAACTCGGTCATGATTAATGGCGTATCAGCAGCCCGACACCCAGTGGTGTCTCGTTATTCATATTCGAATATATATATATATATATATATATATATGTTTTTTTTAAACAAATCTGAGGTACTATGATTTAAAAATTATTATCACTATTCATTTACTATTTTAAATTTACAAACTATATATAATTTCATATTCAAAGAAAAATTATTATTGTTATTAAAATAAAATTAGTTACACATAAAATAAACAAATATACTCTACATTTAAATTATTCGTAACATATTTTTAATGTTTGTATATAAAACAAAGGTTCCCATTTTTTTTTCTATTTGTGTACACCGTTACCAGATTGTCTCATTAATGTATACCCCTGACATATATATATATATATATATATATATATATATATATATATATATATATATAATAACTTTTTTTTGCGTATGCGTAAATAATGTTTCGCGTAGCTCTAGGGCAGGCGTGTCAAACTCATAGCATAATGCGGGCCTCATGTGTTTTGTGTATTAAGTCATGGACCGTAGTTTTCATTTTCATTCAGGCGTTACAAGCTTTATAATCAAAATATCACTTTTAATTTATTTAAATTAAACACTACAACTTTATTAAACGGAACTACATATAAATAAAGAAATAAAATTTACTTCTAAATAATATTTTTAACTCGACGGGCCGCAATTTTCGTATAGGCGGGCGTCGTATTCGATATGCCTGCCTAGGGGGTATACGTACCACAGATTGGGAACCGCTGGTATAAAATATTACCCATAAAACGTTAATTATTATTAATACAAAAACAAAACTAATATGTTAAGTACATAGTTTAAGATGTCTTTCCAAATTAAAATTTACTAAATGGATAGATTATGATACAATAGATTTCTAAATATATAATGATTTACGAATTAAAATAAAATTTAAGATTTTAATTAATAAACATAAATATTAGTACATTTTATACACACAAAAATCAATAGATTTCAGATAGAATTAGACGATAATTATAAAAAAATAATATTCCTAAAATTGTAATTAAAAATATTTTATTTTTTAATTATAACTTAATAATATTATTTCATTATTCCATATTCACAGTTTCGTTTGAAAACATTATACGATTTTACGATATTATTAATATTCGCAAAACACGCAATGAATATGAAAAAAAATGTCACGCAACGTCACTGCACAAGAGAGTCGCATCGCCCCTAAACAGTCAGCAGTAACATTTCCCAGGGAAAGACTAAACATAAAATGGCGAAATGAAAGAAAAGCATGCGAAAAAAAGAAACTACACGGCCATACTCTCGACAGTTTGGGAAATCCACATCTCAAAGAAATCTGCTTCGGGTTTCTTTCGTAAAAATAGTCCGACTCGTTTTTACGAAAAAGTTCGTCCTGCTAGTAAATAAAAACCATATCTCCAGACGAAATTTATTTTCGACCTTACATACAATCTATTTTCTATATATCTAACTATAATAATAATATAGTTTTTTTTCAATATATGTATCTCACTCCACAATCCGTATTCCGATTATATTCTAAAAGTTTTTTTTCTTTTTACTATAAATCAAATTGCAAAAATACAATTCATTTTAGATATCGAAAAATAATATTTATTCTAATAAATTATAATATTTTTTATTATCACATATTTCTAAAACGTGACCGGTTCATATGTGTTATGTGACAATTAATTATATTTTTTTTCACTATTCAAATATGTGTATTGAAAATTGTATTAAAACTATATTTATTTTAAATGCGAGAAATCATGTTTTTTTTATATATGAAGCTCTTCTTTTAAACAAACTTTAAGAAAACCGTTACAAGAATTTTTAATTTTGATATATTACTTAAAAATTTAATACATTACATATTATGAATAAATCACAGATATGCGAAAAATAAATAACAAACCAACATATTTTGATTTATATGGGATATAGGAAATTGATACGCAACAATATAACAATTATTGATGACGTCACGAGACATGTATATATATATATATATATATATATATATATATATATATATATATATATATATATATATATATAGTATAATAATGACATCCGTATTACGCAATAATTCATCTGAGACCGGTCGTGAATGTATCGATCGAAATTGTCAGATCATCAGATGTTATCGCCGATGTTTACGACTGCGAACGGTCATCGTTTGCAAGATAACGATTTGACGTGCAAAAGCGCTGTTTTTTTTTTTTATTTTATCACTGAAAATTATGTATTTGAGCTGACGAAATAATATACAAATTATTCGAGAAGAAAGTCACGGAACCCTCTGCATATTTTCAATATTAATTGTCGAAAACGTAATTAAAGATTTTTTAATTAACTTATTTTTTATTTACTTTATATTCTGAACGCCTTAATAGTCTATGTGTTCTAGACAAATGTTCTTTTGCCTTATGATAAACATATTGTCATGGTTCTTAAGATTCGTGTCACCGATTTTTTTTTAGTATCGAGTTGTGAGTTTTACGCTCAACCATCTGTATTATTTTTTTATTAGTAATTAATTAAATTTAAAATTGTATGTAATTATGAATCCGAATAAATCACAATAATTTTGAATTCATTGAATATAACTATTATAGTGAAATGTTCGCTTTAAGATTATATATAATACATAATGATGTACGTGTATGGTATATAGTCGCGCATACATGCATCAGGCATCAATTGAATATGGTCGAACGCAGAGGAGGTTCCAGCTGTCATTCAGAGATTTTCGAATATCATTGTCTAATTTTTAGACGGGCATCTTCTTTCTTTCGTTTGTGTTCTTTCCGCTGCCGAAAAGAAAGAAAGAAAACAAGAAGACGGCACCGAATTCGAAGAAAAAGTGGAAGACGATGAAGAGGAGCATCTTCAATCCCATTTGGACACGAGCAATCTTGCCAGATTGTTTTGTATATACAGTGGGATCGCGCTATTTCCAACATCTTGAATAAAATATCAAAAATTTTGCAAATTATCGGTCAATAAATACAATCATTAATATTTATATAAAATGTACTATATACCATAAAGTTTGAAAATAATAAAACTCTAGATGTAAGCGATAAGAATGGATTTCTTAAAAAGAATCATAAACTTAATATACACTCTTTAATAGAAAGATATTGTAATTAATTTCAGAATATAACTTTAGGTATCAAAATTATTAATATTATAATAACAAAGTATACACTATTTTAATTAAATTTCACTGAAATTTTAATTAAATCACTGAACTCTGAACCAACTTATTATGCATATTACAAAATTTACCAGTTTAAAATATTTACAAAATTTTTCAATATTTTTCAAAAGAATTATTTAAGCAGGATCCTCCTATACATATATATATATATATATATATATATATATATATATATATATATATATATATATATATATATATATATATATATATGTCCGTCTGTTTTTCAGATATACAGACGGCACGGGATGAAAGAAAAAAAGACAATCGCACGAATAGAAAAGAAGAAGCGACCGAATGAATGGATGATTAATGCTAATTGAGATGCAAAAGACGCCTTGATTGTCGAAGCAAAATGAGTTTTCCGCCGCTTTTTTTATTTTGAAGGACCCCCTCCCCTCCCCTATATTCGTCTTTTTTATTTCACGTCTATTTTTTTTTAACATTTTTCCGTCTCGTTTTTCGACAGTTTGCGACACAAAAATAAGACGAAGACAAGAGCGAAACAAAAAAAAATATGTATAGATATTATACTTATGCTGGAAAAGCAAATCTTGTAATGGAAACTGAAAACCGCCATATTAGATCAGAGTTCTTCAAACATTTTCAGTTGAATTTAAGTCTAATTAAAAAATTGACTTTATACATATTTTTTTGTTTATTAGATATTTCTAATACTAATAGTAATAAATAAATTCATATTTTATACTGGTGTTAAACTAATATCAACCATTCTATTTTTCTTTAGAATTGTTGATATTACTTTGTTAAAATTATATCATAATAAAAATAATTATTGATACATTTTCTGTTCATAAATAAATATTTAAAATTCGTCTTATTATGAATACGAATTTACAGAGCTATTTTTTTTAGAAATAATATAACGTTAGAACCGAATTAAAATAATATATGAAATTATAAAAAAGAGATAAACATCGTTTTTTAAGAACGTAAAATGATTAATTAATGTGAAAATAGCAAATAAAAAAAATATATAAAATACTCGCATATAAAATATAATGGATAATGATAGGCGAACGCATAAGCGTAACATTTTCACTATTTAAAACTTCCCGTTGACATTTAGGAAATGTACTTTTTATATTTATGTGCATATATTGAAAAATAGCCAAATAATAGATTGATATTTTGTTGCGACCTATTTATCAGTCATAATGTCATTCCATTATAATATGACAGAATAAAAATAAACTGAAAACGAATATACATATCGCGGTTAACCTTTCTTGAGGTATTTTTTTTGACATTCTACAAACAATATAAACCATTGTTTCTGTTTCCTCATTTATGAAATACTATATTGAATATATAATTAGAAATTCATTACTACTATGATTCAACTAATATATATTTATATATATATATATATATATATATATATATATATATATCATCGATTTCAAATTTACCATTCTTATACGTCATTGAATGGTACTTAAAAATATTGTTTTTTTTTATTTTATGTTGAAAAATTTATCAATATCTTTTATACTGAAATAGTATAAACATTACTTACTATTCTTGAACAAAGTAAACGAGATTAAAAAGAAAACTTACTAACATTATTACTTTTTATTCATTTTATCAAACTCTAATAAAACTATTAATCATAAAAAATATTCTTATTGATTTTCTTAATAAAATTAATCATTAAAAAGGTATTTATTTTTTATAGAGAGTATTACTTTTTTGCTATATTTAAAATACAGTACTATAATGAAATAATTACAATATTTATGTAAACTATCATTGAGATACATTTCACTAGTAATGTCTAAAAAACAAAGAAATATACAAGTCATAGAAACGGTTTGTATTTAAAAACCAAAGAATAAAATAGCTACTTTTAAAACATGTAAGCTATTTTATGGAGAATTCGCATTTCTTAACTCTTTTATTAAGATTGTCATGTGGTCATAAATATAATGGATTGCACATCTACACATTAAATTAAGTGAAATAATATAACGACATAAATCATACATAAGCAATATTGAAATTTTACAATAAGGTTCATTCTTCTAAATACTATCATAGTATTATTTTTTTATTATGTAATATAAAAAAAAACAAATAAAAAATAATTTCTGCTGAAAAACCTGGATGTATCAATAAATCATACCTTGTCGGCGAGGTCGCGGGTTAAATATGAGGTTAAATGCTCACGCAGCAATTACTTCGTAATTTTTTATACGCAATGCATGAGAGTATATTTTGTACTTTAGTATAGCCGATGTATTATTTACAACTGTTACTACTGAATGACGAACAATTTATACGAAGGCGTCGTAAAAGTATTCGAAAACCAGAGATTACTGATCTAATTGACGCTTTCATTGTTAATAATAATAATAATAAATAATTAATAAATAAAAGATGAAAGATCATTGCCAGAGAACATACGTCTTCATTAATGCGTCATATAAATGACTTCCATCAACTAATTAGATTATGTTCTTTGCAAACTTTGAATTTTTTTATTATATAATTAGAGCGATAATACTAAGCAAAAATATACATTAACTTTTATACGTATTTACAAATAATAATAATTATCAATTATAATAAGTAAATATTTGATAAATTATTAAATTGTGTGTATTTGTGTATGAATACGTTGAAAATTATATACGACAAGCAAATTTGTATTTACTTGTTCTATATTGAAATTGCATATTTTATGATGTTATTAAAAAGTTTGAAACATTTATTATTTGTAAAAATGAAACATACTACAAAAAATAAATAAGTCTAGCGTGAGTAATTTATTCGTCAATTTATTATAAAAATGTAGTTTCACAAGAAAATTTATTAGAATTTTTACTTTTTTATAATAAACAACTGTATCAAAACAATACATTTATAACGTAATTATAAAATGTCGAGTACGAAAACGTGTGTATTTATCATATTTATGGAAATAAAAATCGATCAGTATTTACAAACAATTTATTCACAAGAAAAAAATCGCTCAAAAATATTTGCTTTATAAAAATGGACGGTGAAAAAAACATTCAGTAAACAGTCTTAATTTCTAAAATTTAAAAATAATATTTTTTTGTTCTAAAGTGCTATTAGAACGGAAAAAAATATATACAACACAAAGAAGTGTCATATAATTCAGAAACCAAAATCGAAATTGCATATAATATTAACATTATAAAACACATGAATTAAACAGTGAAATTTCAAAATAATGACTAAAAGGCTATCTTACAAATACATGTCTTAAAAACTATAATAATCTATTTATTAAAAAAAAAATCAGATTTAATACATGATAAGAAAAATGCATAAAAATTTTGTACATTACAGTTAAAAGTAAATTATATATTTGGACGGAGTCTTAAAACAACTATTAAGAACAAATCATACATAGAAAAATTAATAAAATCTCATAATATAACAAAAATTATTAAAAAAATGAGTCATTCAAATAGAGTAATTTCTAATTATAAAAAATACATTAAAATATCTATATGGACGATTAAATTTAAAAATTAAAAAAAATATTTGAAATACATTAATATTTCATTCACATAAATCAAAATACAAATACAATGAATGTAAAATAAATCCAATGAGAAAAAATGATTAAAAATAAACAAAAATATAAGAAATATAAATAGAAAAAGAGTTAAATATAGAAAAATTGCACCATATTGAGATTCTATATTTTTCAAGGCACTAGTCGAGGACAATATATTAATAATCTAACGATGTGTGAAATGTTGCTGTTACATAATAAATTAACTTATTAACAACTTTTATATGTAAAATATAAAGTCAGATCAAATATATTTTAACAATAACATTGTATAATAATAAAAACAATATGGAATGATATTTTATCAATCAATAAGTATAAGAAAAAAATTCATTACATTATACGGAATTTTGTAATCTTTTCTAATTTTCTCTATTGAAAACAAAATACTTCGGAATTAACAGACTTTAAAGAAATTAACGTTGTCTTTCCAACAACACAGTAATCGAATCTAACAAGGAAAACAAAGTTAATTATCTACGAAATCTGAATACAATAAACATTATTGTGACTAATAAAATGATTACTAAATTTCCTTGAATAGCAGAAGCACCTGCATATCGACATGTAAACATATCGATACGGGTTTCTTTATTTTCGACAATATTTGAGAACTCTGCTTCCATTAACTGTCCATCATAGTATGTAATCAAATCTTCAAATGGATATTCATATCCTTGCAAACACTCACATTTATAGCCACCAGTATCGTATCCACGACCCAATATAGGGACACACTGAAAATTGAAATTTTAGGGTTCTTCAATACATTATAATAAATGAAAAGTAATGTGAATAAAAGCAACACGAATAAGAAAATAATAATATTAGAAATTTTTAAAGTTTAAAGATTTTAACAAAAATAACTAAGAGTTTTTGTGGGATATATTATAAAATAATCAACAAAAACTAATTATTGCATTTGGATTTACATATGAATCCATGAAATAGTTCGTTTAATTCAACTTATTTTCAATCAAAATATATTATTATATATTCCAGAAAATGCCTTACATTTATGATTATAATAAGTAATAATAATAATAATAAGGCTTACATAAGAAGTTTTTTGATCACATTTGTGAGTGCCTTTAAACGCGTTAGGTGTATAATATTTATCTGGACATTGGTTAATATCTAATTGTAAAAGATCCATAGTTACAGCGACGATACCCCTGAAGAATATTAATAATTAATAAAATAAAACACACACACATATACCATATATATATATATATATATATATATATATATATATATATATATATATATATATATATATATATATATATATATATATATATATATATATATATATATATATATATATATATAGGTTAAATTTTATATTAAAACAAATTACTTGTTACTCACTTAAATTCCAATTTAACTTTCAAACTATCCCATCCAAAGAATGGAGCTCCATACGATATTACCCATCGAGGTACTTTACCCTCGCAATCAAAATATGGAGATGTCCAATGACCATGTCCAACATTTGCAGCGTGATAAAATATTGGATAATGTTCATATTTTGTCTGATGTTCTCCAGTTTCGTTATGACGAATTTTAATTTTAAGATAATATTTCTCTAAATCATCGAAATTTGTGGACCATCTCTGCTTTAAAAATTGGAACAGCGGCTTGTTTGTGTATAACTCCTCTACAAAGTTATACAATTATATTTAGCTTAAATTACATTAAATGTTAATTACATTTATAAAAAAAAATACCAGTCTTATTTAATCGTGCCATATCTTCCAATTTAAATTTTCGAGTATTAAGTTGAGTCTTATAAGCAAATGGTGCAAAAAGTGAACGATTAGTAAATTTATTTCTATCCCAATATGTTGCAGCAGACCATATCTTTGTATCGCCAAGTAATAAAGCTAATGTCTCTCCCATCATTTGATCTTCTGATAATGGTTTATCAGCAACTCTTTTTCCGGAATATACTTCTTTTGGATCAGAAACTTGCAAAAATGAACTAATAAAATTGGCTAATCTAACAGCCATTAAAGCTTCATTAGCAAATTGCTCTTCAGCACCAAAACTCATGTCACCACGCAATACTAAATCCTTTGGATGATATCTACAATAATAGAAAATAATAATTTAAAGTATATATATATATATATATATATATATATATATATATATATATATATATGTGTGTGTGTGTGTGTGTGTGTGTGTGTGTTTAAGTATTAAAAAAAATAAAAATTACTTTGTGCAGTTATTTTTCTGCACTCCACGTATGAAGCGCATTACTTCATCGATATTCATTTTTGAAGTATATAAAGATGCTGAACCCTTAGTCACATTATTGTATTCATAATATCTCTGAAGATACCAATTTCGAATATAAGATGGTGCTTTTTCCCACTGCACTGGCATTTTTTGAACCCCTAAAAATAGTAAAATAAAAGTTTTTTTTATATATTTAAAAATTACGATACATAAATATATATATATATATATATATATATATATATATATATATATATATATATATGTATGTATATATGCGCATCCAATACAACTAACATCCAATTTTGTCACAATCAAAGTTTTCATAATATTGTTCATAAGTTGCTCTCTCAATTACTTCTCCAAGATAAGGTCTTCTAACTACATTTGGTAAACGCCAACCAGGTTTACAACGACACTGATATCCACCTCTTCTAAATCCCCATCCATGTAATGGTTCGCACTATAAATATGACACAACTTAATAATAAAGAACTAAAATCATATGTTAAAAAAAAAATAGTAGTACTTCTGTAGTTTTCACTTTACACCTCGCAGTATTTGCAAATTTATTTGGTCCATTATTACCTAAACCTAATGGACACTGATTTATATCTATCCTTTCAAAATCTAATTCCAAAACAGCAATTGCTGTATATCTGTAAATTAATAAAAGAAAAAAATGGGTGAAACGAAATATATAATGATACGAACAAAAAATTAATACATACGTCGGGTATTCAATATGTCTAAATTGTGTGTGTCTAGGATATATATCGGCAATAGGTACAACAGCACTAACTAGCCATTTATTGGAGCGTCCACAATCAAAATAGGGCCTCGTCCATTTTACGGGACCGGGAAATTCATCGGCGCCTGGAGGACCATGGAATGTGAACGTTTCATTTGTATTGTTAGCATATCTAATTTCTACTTGATATGTCGTTTTGGTATCGTGTCTTTTTTCTACTTTATCCGGTAACCATTGTTTATACCATTCGTTAATTCTATAGAAATCGGTTGTATAATCTTCGGAAGCTCTATTGGTCGGTATTGCACCCAAATCTTTTACTGAGAAAGTGTTTAGCGTTGATATTTTTTGAAGATGAATGGGATCGTTAAAATCGTCTTCGCGAAAAGTTCTCGGTGCAAATCTTGGCATAGTTTTATTAAAGAATCCTCTATATGATGAAGTGTAGGACATATTTGGAGAAAAATATATGGCACTAGCGTTAATGAAATGATTAGAAGCGACATCCGCGACCGTCGATAAGAAGTAATACATCATGCCGGGATCGTAAGTATCGTTAATAGCCGGACGAATAAATCTCGACTGAAGAATATAACTCCAGTAGAACGAACGACTCAAAGCTAAATTGTGTAAGTGCAGCAAAGCCGTGCGGTTAGGGAAGACGGGATTAATGTTGATATCTTTGATATCCGGAAGGTGTGATATCGAATCTTCGGGCAAATATAAATCGCCTAGGTGCATTATGGGACAGTTATCCAATGTGACTCGGTCCATCTTGAATTTAACTTCGTCGAATGCGTCCCTCGTATGCCATTGGTATTGGGCATGTACGACAATAATAGCGGCCAAACATACGTAAGCGCACACAGAAAATACTCTAAAACGTTCCATTCTTGATTTACGTTAACGATCATTCGGAACGAACCAAACTACACATTATGACAAACAACGCCCAACTAGCGCGACGGTTTGACAGCGAACCGGCACGCCCAACACCTGAGTCATAACATTTCAAAATATCACCATAAATAAAACTTTTGCAGCCATATACTCTCATTACAAATATATTATTATAAATTGATATAAATTAAGGAAATCATATATATATATATTTATATATATATATATATATTTCATTAAATAAATTATTAAATATGATATGAAAATATTTATTTCAAATTCATTAAAAAATAAAATTGTATATTATAAATGTTTATTATTTAAAAAATAAAATAAATTATAAAATCATAATCATATATATATATATATATATATATATATATATATATATATATATATACAAACTTAAACTTTAATAAAAACATATAATTTATTTAATAAAATTTAAATATAATATTAATTTTTGTTTTTCAAAAATATTTTCAATGAAACTTAAAAAAAAACAGTACACGAAACTTCTTTAAGTTTTAAAAATTAGTCATAATAAAATAAAAATATTTCAAGAATAAGCGGTTAGAAATATTATTTTTTCCTATAGTATATTTTTCAATAATTACATTAAAAATAATTAACTCGATTCTAACAAATAGAATGTAAAATAAAAATTGCACGATAATTTTTAACATAAAATAAAATAGAAAATGTTGCCATTAAAATTCACGACGGCATCGCGTAAATTTTGACGCGCGGCAATACCGCAGCGAAATTCGCAAAGGTGAGGCGGCGGTGATGACCTCGGTGAGGCGCGCCAACTCACTTGCAAGTGCAGTGCAATGGCGCCGCTGCATATGCGAGCGTCGCGCATGCGCAACGCGCAATCGTCCTCCTTATGCCTCGACGAATGCACCGACCCGCTTAAAAAAAAATGTCGCCGGCCGGGGTCAAAGCGCGACCGCCGCGCTCCGGGATCCCCGTTCGCGATTTTCCGTTGCGAAATGGCGCCGGTTGCGCGATGGCGGGAAAAAATAATGGCGGGAACCGTGACAAAAGTCGATCGCTCTCGCGCGAGTTTTTTCCGTTGCGCATGCACGCGAACGCCTTTCGACGCGGGCGCGCACTTTTCGTTTTTCACCTTTCACCTTTTGAAAAGTTTCCGTTAAAAAAAAAAAAACTCGGGGTGACCATATGCTCGGCGAAACAACATGGCGAAAAATTTTTTTAAAACAACATATGTCGCTTGCGATAACGCGGCCACGTTTTTCAGACTGTTTATTTGTTTAATTTAATTTCGCCATTTTCCTCGATTAGTGCGCTCGCTCGCATGTCGGACGCCCATTATTAACCGAGAACCGACGCGAGGCCTAATCGCAAACAAATATCGTAGAGCAAAAATGCGTACGCACCTACTTTTTTTATTTTTATTTCTTTTTTAGACTAGACGCGCGAACCTGTGAAAAGTCGACGTCGCCAACGAAAGGAAGAGTGATTTTTGCACTCGACTCGACTCGACTCGACTCATTTCCATTTTTGCTCGGCGTGTCCGACTTTTAACGCGCGCATTCTTATTATTGTAAATGTGCAAATAAATAGATTATTTTCACTAATTTGTATTAAAACATACGTACACGTGTATGTATATATTCGACTATGAAAATATCGATGCTCGCTATTCGTGAAATTGCATTATTCAAGAGATGAATGAGTAAACACGAATTAGGAATGCAATTTCGCGCTAGTCATTATCGTTATTTTGAAGCGTGCCGCAAAGTACCATAATACAAGAAAATTGCTTGTTTCTTCATTTCTTCATATTATTTAATTCATCTTTTATGCGCATACGGTGCATTAAATATTTAATACTGTATTCCATATTATATATTTTGTGTTTCAAATATATATATATGTATATGTATATTATTATTGATTAACAAGTCAATGTTTGATAAAATTTCTTTTGAAAACATTATTATTTGTTAAACGTCTAATCAAATTATGACTCAATTGCAGTCTACAAATATTATAAATAAACAATTACTATTTTATTTGATATTAATTTGTTAAAGTTACATGTATAAATTTCGAATGATTGTATAATTAAAATTTTTATTTGTATTGATATTGTTTTTGCTTATTTTGAATTTGTTTTATTAATCGAAAAGGTTTCAATGCATCGCCAACAGGACGAGCATTTAATTTAATTATCTGATACATTGTATGATGAAATTAAAATAAATTGACAAGACAAAAATTGCAAATTCATGTATAAATTGTATTTTGACGATTTTCTCATTTTCGGTATTATCTAATTTAAATTTCTGTTCAAATTTGTTTAGAATTATAATAATATTAAAATATTATATTAAATATTTTTTTTTATAATCATTCAAATAATATGGCTTTGATTTTCTGATTTTTATATAGTATATATATATATATATATATATATATATATATATATATATATATTCAGTAGCGTTATATCAATTTTTTTTGACGCGTACGTTTATGGGTTAAGGCAAATGCTGTCGTTCGTCTGGTTCACTGACATTGTAATCAAGGATATCGAGATTGAAAAGTATGAAAATCGTACAATTTTACAGCGACATGCTTTTTTTACAGTAACCTCATAAAACGGTCGATCGAAATGTCAATTTTAAATTTCTAACGTTCATCGGTGAATTGATCGCCCCAAATGCCAAAATAAAGCGTCGACATCGTTGCAAAGCGAATGCATTTTTAAAACTTCCAATTCTAAATCTGAATAAAAAATAAAAATATTGAGCACCATTTTGAAATGGCACAGTTTTCGACGAATGTGCCTTATAAAAATAATCTGCGCGCGTAAAATGGCAGCGCCACTCGAATAGGGTAAACATTAAAATAATCGGACAAATAACGACGAGTGCGAAAATTGCAACAAAGAAAAACTGTTCAAATATTCGTCTCTCGTGTCTTTTTTTTCACTCTCTTATTATTTGTGGAACACTTTCAATATTCATATTTATATATGAACGTTTGAAAAGTGCGAATGAGTCATTCGAACGCGTACGGCAAATGAGGAAACAACGCTGTCTGAACGGATCCGCATCTTTGTTTTCATTTTATTTATTATTTTTTATAGATTATCAATCATTATATATAGGTTTAATAATCATATTTTGTGCAATAGTAAAGAAAAATGAAAAATATATCGGAGGAACAATCTTAATTTTCTAATTTATCCAATTTAATTCAACTCATCAACTTGAGAGAAAACTTTACAATTTATCATAATACATAATTGAAAGCATTGATTATTATGACATAAAAAATATATTGTAAAAAAATATATTTTTGACGTAATACTGCGTCAAGACTTTTTTTTTTTACAAAAAACGTGAATGATAATAATTAGTTTATCATTTGATTGACCTTGAAGTAATATGTTAATTTTAGTAATTTTTAATATCTACATATAACTATTTTTTTAATGCAACCGTTATAAATTAATATTTTAAAATCAATTTTATTTTAACTTTGCGTAATTTTTTTGGTATATCGACAAATTTTATACAAAGAAAAATTGACATCCCTGATATATATATGGAAATATGCCATGAAAAAATGTTCGTTTAATGTGAATGAAACTTGACATACGACAACTAAATGTTTTATAGTTGTTATAAATTGCTAAGGATTATTAAAAATATAATAAAATTCTAATATGATATCTATTTATACACACGGCATGAACATATTTAGGTAATGTGTCATAATCATAACTATCCGTTCCAAATGAATCATAAGCATCGCTTTGATTTATTTAGAAAATATATAAAATATGTAGATAGAGAAAGAGATCATTGATAATGTTGAGTTTGTTGATTTGGAAGGGTCGTCAGTGTTTCAGGTGTTGATTGCGAGTTCCAATAACCGAGTTTCGACAAGCTCAGAAGTCGGTGCCATCGTACAGTTGGGTCAGAAAACAAACGAACATATCTCGTTTTGCTATATCACAATTTTTTTTGTTCCTCTCTCTCTCTTCGCTTTAATCTACACCCACACGACTACGTGCTTCTATCTGGGCATACAATGAGTCAGTGTTCAATTGTGTTTGACGAGTTCGCATTCGAGTTCGGCCTGTATGTGTCGTCTAGAAATAACATACACGACTTGAGATTCGAATGTAGAATGGAAGAAGTGCATTTTTTTATGGTTGCACGATACATCTGTCCTTATTATGGAGAGACGGTTGTTACAGTTTAATGCCGGCCACCTAGGAAATTCCACGAGCGTCGTGACATTATCGATACACATTTATAATAAATATCAGATTTCATGATGTGTCGACGAAGAAAACTTTTCTCGATGAACTCTGAACGTGAGATTTGCAAATGGCACAATATGTCTGTGTCAATAGCAGTAAAAATAAAAATAAAAAAGGAACAATCGAAAAGTCCGGCCGGGAAAAGGGTTAATCGAGACCGGTCTTCGAATTTTCGGGGTCATGTATCGTTGCTTCCAAGGCGCAGAACCTTGCATCGGATTAAATATACACTATAAGAAAATGTCGTTAAATAAATGAATATGTTTTTACAATTTTTCTCATAGTACGAGACCCCGGTGATGATTCAACCGTTCATCAGAATCCAACTAGAAAACTACCAGTGAATCATCAGTGTTCACCCTGATTATATCCATTATGATTCCATTAAATCGACAAGTGGAATTCGACCGGATAAAAATAATATGTATTTCTTTGCTTGTCATATAATTCGAGAATCTATTTTAAATAAATGATTTAGACTTATGTTATATCAACATATATCCTTATCATTCCACGTATTTTATTATATCATAGAAAATTTTTGAAGAATATTTGAATAGCCTAAAACGCAGATCACAGATTAAAACCCATAAAACTAGATGAAATCTAAAGTAAATGATGAGTTAGAATCAAACGCCAATTTAACACTTACCGTTGTGACGAATGGCTTATTCTTTTAATTTGTAATTTTATGGATCAATTACCGACAGACAACGCGATATTATATTAAATCTAATAGTTTCATAACGATAATAGAAAAGCGTTTACAATAAACGACTAAAGTAAACGACTTTTTTCAATAATGCAAATATTATATTTATTTAATTACATTTTTACACTAATATTGTTTGACAACGCATTAACAGTTAGATATGTTAATTGAAATACATGCCGGCAACTTAATTATAATGCATGCAGTTCATGGAATATTTTCATCGGGACAATCATTTTCCTCGTTCGTTTTATATTGCATTCGGTGTTCGGTATTAATTTAAATCTCGTACTCTTGACATTCAACCATCGATCTCGTCATGGATTGATGATCCAAAATTATCTAAACTAATCCGTCATTATTTTAACCGCACTGAAAAGTTTACGCTTTCATTATTTATCATTACATACTGTATGTAGTTTATTATTGTTTAACAATTTTGATTCGTTATATGGTATGTATATTTTTAGATGCAACATATAGACTTGGATATGAATATTTATCCAAGAGCTGATAGTGCGCCATCTGTGAAAGAGATGGTTAATATTCTAGGTGTTTATATGGGATATTTGCAAATATAAAATGTTTAATGTAATATTTTTTGAAGATATATATATATATATATATATATATACATACATACATGCGTTTCTTTATATTGAGTTTTGAATATTCAAACAAATATTGCAGTGTTTAAAACGTTCAGATGAACAAAAGATGCAAAATAAAATAAAACGAAAGGAAGAAAGACAGACAGACACAAACGAAGAGAATAATGATAGTAATAATAATAAATAAATATATATATATATATATATATATATATATATATATATAAACATGATGAACACAAATAATCGCGTTTAGTGTGTACAGTGCGAGCATATAATGTTTATAAAAGTATTAAAAGCGGTCCCAATCCGGTTCATCATCATCATCATCGTCGTCGTCTCCGTTGCTGGACAATGGACGCTCGACAGAATAAAAATGACGCAAACTAAACTGAAACCGTTACTAACTATTTGTATCGGATGAGGTTCAATGACACGCACAAAGAGACACCTCTGCGATGGAAAAATGTTTATGTTCACTCGATTTTTCTTCATCATTTTTCAGCAACGACAGCCATTTCCAATGAAACGATCGTTATTCGTTTGCAAATCGGTGATTTTTAACCTTTTTTCTTGATTCCGATCGATCGACGAGCGGTTTAATGATTCTATCTAAAATCTACAATGACTACAAATTTATTTTTCAATTTAATCTGAAATATTACAAAAAAAAAAAAAAATGATATTATATACATTGTAATTATATATGTGTAACTGTGTAAAAGGATGAAACGTTGGCGTCATCATTTTTATTACAAATGCTGTCTCAATTAAAAATATGCATTATTCTAAATTCATAATGATATTTTTTTTTATATAAAATATTCTATTGTTTACTATTTTATTTTGTTATTTGTCTAGTCAGTCGTCGTTTATTCGTATCGAATATCGATTTTCTTTGTGAAATAAATTTAAATTATTCATGATTTTTATTAATGATTTAATTTTTACACGTCGTTTGCGTTTATTAGTTTGATGTTAATTAACTATCAAATGTATAACGTTATTTGTTCGATGTAATATTTTTGTTTAATTAATAAAAAAAAAACGTAATAAGATTTTTTTTATGTAAAAATATTTTATTTTTTTTATAATTTATAATTATTATTTTTTTAATTTTTTACTGTTAAATGAGGACATTTCTTTTTTTTCTCATTTTTGTTTATATTTTATTTATGTACAAAGTATAAAGTGCATGAATAATGTACCAATATAAAATACATTATAATTTATTATGCATTAATTTTAATGTTTCAGTTTAAACTATCGTTTTTACTATAATTCGTTTCATTTCATCAATGTCATATAAAATCATATATTATTTGGTATTTTTAATATATAAATTAAATTGTATATAAAATATATAATACAGAATGTGTGAAGTCTGGCTCTGTAAATAAAATATATATTTATCTATATCTTTCACCCTGAATAATTATTTATTAAAAATATAAATTTATAATCTGTTTCTCTTAACAATAATAAATATATTAATTGGCTGATGTCATTTCTTTAATTTAATCATTTTTATATTTTTTTACTATATTTAATAACCTTTATATTATTGGCCATAAATAAATTGTTACGATACTGACTTATCTATTAAATATTGACATTTATCAATAGTCTTGAATTTTTATCTAAATAATTAATCATAATTTAAATCAATGGATTCTAATTACTTTAAAAAATACTGAAAGCATTCTGCGACAAATAAAAATCAATGATTACTTTTAATTAAAAATTGAAAATATTGTTAATATATCATCAGGTTATGAAAAAGTTTTTTTTCAAATTTTATGACCGCTAGCCAGTATTGATTTTTGTATAAACGTGCGAATAGTTTTTATTATCATTGTGAACGATCAAAAATCTATAATAAATAACTACATCATTTTATAATTATTATAAAAAGTGAATAATAATAATTTAAGCATACACAAAAAAAAAATATTATCTTGAAAATAACTTGAATTAGTTATAAAGAGAGCGGTTAAAATCAATACAATAAAATGTAAACTATGAACGCTTTAAATTTTCCTTTAGAATTGCAATTCTACTTCTAATATTAATTTTTAGAATTAAAATATCAACTTTAAATCAAGCGGTAAATATTTATTAAAATATCGAAGTTCAATTTCAAATCATAAAACCAATAAATTTTATAAAAATCTTTTTCAGAAATTCGTTAGATTCGTTAGATATATATTATATAAATGTATATATATATATATATATATATATATATATATATATATATATATAATATTTATATATATATATATATATATTATATTTGCACAAGTATACAATGTATTTAAATGTTCAAATGTTTATTTCAATTTAACCGGAACAATTCCAGTTTCAACCCTATATTTACATTTTTCTTCGTTTTACATCGATATATTGTCGGTTTAAATTTAATAAATTAGTTTTAAATACATTCTCATCTTTCTGTTTTCAATTTTCTATTATAATATTTATATAATATAAACTTATTTTATGTTTAAATATTTATTTATAAAATTTATGAAGGTCATCAAATAATATTTTATTCAATTTTATCATCTAAAGAAACCAATAAACCTATTTTTTTAGATTATAAATATATGAATTATTGACATATTTATTAATGCTGCGGTTTAATTGAGTGCAATCCTTTTGAATTAATTAATTTACGAACAACAAAATAATATTTATTTCATGTAAATGTTTTGTTTTCAAAGTAATAAAAAATCTTATCGATCATTGAAATTATCATTACATCAATAAAAAATTTGTATAAGCATCTAATTATATTAATCACGCATCAAAATATATTAATAGTGTAATACAATGTTTATGTTAAAATAATAATAATAATAATAAAATAGATATGCAAAATTGTTACCGAGCAGTTCGTTTTTAAGATTACGATTTATTTATTTAATTTCGACGTATTTAACGCGTACATTGTTTTAATAAGAGTAACACATACACACATTTGAATACATAAAAATAACATATGTTAATGCTAAATTAAAAAAAAACCACACACACTTATATATATATATATATATATATATATATATATATATTTATAACTTGTCTCCTATGTTTAATATATGAGCTAAACTTGCGTGCAACGTATGAGATAACTGAAATGTTAAAAGTTTATCTTTGTTTGAATGCACGAATATTTTTGCGAAATGGAAATAGCATATAATGATAATAATAATAATAATAATAATAATAATAATAATAATAATAAAAACAAGCATACGTGTGCGCGTTCGAGCGTTTTAAAACAGTTGACAAACAATTATATGTGCATCAGTGGCGTGCGATACTAGACATGAAAGTAATTATAATAATATTATTTATTATTGAGGTACTTTTATAATATTTATTTAAAACCAATTTTAATGTTTATACGTATATATATACTACTGTGCTCAAAAAGTAAAATGAAATTGATATTCAAAACTCCCGGGCATTAGGAAGGCAGGTTAATTGTATATTTTTCCTAGGTTGGTAGGGCTGTCTCTGACATTTACCAAGCGTTTATTTGTCGAAAAGTTTAATTATCTCCGAGTTACACGTGTTTTTACAGTTCTTTTACAATTCTTTTCATCACGATAATGCACCGTGTCATACTGCATTAGTTCTTCGCGACTTTTTTTTGCCAAAAACTCGACTCATATCGTTTCGCAACCACCGTATTCGCCTGATTTAGCTCCGTGCGATTTCTGTCTAATTCAGCAAACTCAAAAGGTCAATGCGGGGACGTCGTTTTGACACGATTGAAGAGATAAAAATCGAGACGAAGAAGGGCTTAAGAAGGCTATACCGAAAAATGACTATTCCGATTATTTTGAGGGCTGGAAAAGTGTTGATAAAAATACGTTTTATCGGTCGTGGATTACTTTGAAGGGGATGAAATTGAATTGAAAGAATAAATAAAGAATTTACATTTTATAAACAAATACACCTTACTTTTTGATCACAGTGTTATGTGATTGTCCTATTACTATTTTATAAATATCACTTAAAAAACAGACTATGATTATTTTACTAGAGAACTGAGTTCAAAGGATCCGATAAGAATTTATAATGTAAAATTTTCAAGATGTAACGAATATAATATTTTTAGTGATGCGATTCAAAAAGTCGATTAAATAATATTTTTTTCTCGCAGCGAATAAAAAACAATGCAAGAATAATTTTCTCGTGTTGTCAATGGAAAAAAATTGAAAGTAAAACAAATATAAAGTACATAAAAACACGAGTACAACGTATAAAATATTATCTAATTGTAAATGTATCATTAGATTTATAAAGGTAAATATTTTATATTTATTTTAATATAAATAAATATTAATTGTTAACCGTTTTCAAATGTCGGTAGTTTTCAAGGTGCATTTATTCATGATTAGAATGTAATTAACGCCGATGATTTTTTTTTTTTTTGATAATTATGATATAAAATTTAATATATTAAAGAATATGTATTTATACGAGATATATTTCATAAAATCTCAAAATCAATAACTTTTAATAAATCGTAAAAAATAAGGTAATTTTAAAAATGAAACAGTAATATTATGTCAGTATTAATTTATGAAAAAGAATGATGAACGACTGAAAACAAAAATATGATATATTATAAATGTCATTATGCGTTATGATTGAAGGAAAAGAAATTATAATGTTTTTTTAGACGTCTTTTCTTTTCCAAACAATCGAAGTCTTATCTTGTAAAGCATGGACGTGCACTCTAGTGTTTTGTCTCCAATATTGAGGTCAAGACATTTCAATCTAATAAATGGTAACAGCACACATGAGGTTTGACATTTTACTCTTTACGAACAAAAAAATAAATAGTTTAAGATACAAAATCGTTCATGATATATATATATATATATATATATATATATATATATATATATATATATATATATATATATATATATATATATATATACAATAGATTATAGAAAATTTTGAAAAATAAATATTTTCATCAAATAATTGAGTCGCATCAGGCAAAACAATCAAACATTTCTTCAACATTATTATCAAATTGTGTATATTTTAAAAATCCACATTTCATATAAATATTATAATATTAAATTTTTACAACGCATCATTCTAAGAGTATGGCGTTGTAGAAGGTTTAATTAATATACATCAACACATTATAAATATTACACTTTTACATATATTTTATAGTTTTTTTATATTATTATAAAATGATACGATATAAAAAATAATTATTAAAAAAAGTTATATATGTATCGTCGTGTATGGTGATTTAATTCATTTTCCCACGCACAGAATCACCAACGTATAGTTCTAAAGATTCGGGGCAGGTTTTTAGCATGTGCAAACGGCGCGGTAGCACCAGGTGTTTCAATGAAGCTAAAAAAAGAAAAAAAAGAAATAATAATATATAAAAAAGAAGAAAAGGAAAGGAAAGAAAAAAAGCAGAAAAAAAAGAAAAAAGAAGAACACTTACTTTCAGATGATGGACATCACAAGTCCACCACTCCTTTTGAGTGTCTTTTTTTTTTTACTAGACATATTATAAATCCTGCATGCACATGTACAATGTATGGTGCCTTTGCCGTATATAATATAAAAATGCATATTGCCTGCCCTCTCTGCTGACGTTCTTTTTTTATTCTTTCGTCATTCATATACTGTGTTACCATGTATTTTATATCGTACATAACAAATAATAATAAAAGCAGTGAGAAAAGACACAAAACATAAATAAAAGAAAAGAGTCTCTTAGTTAAAGATAAACGCCCCACGGAGTAAAATTAAATTACATTAACGCGCCGTTCGCAAGTTGCATCCGTGGATCTGGTTCTCGTCGATTTTTGTTATGCGAAACTAGTATGATCGCTTCTCTTTCTTTTCTTTTTCTTTCCTTTCTTTCTTTCTTTTTTTTTTTTACTAAATAACCGATTGTCTTTACCGACGACTATCCATATTACTATCGTATTGAAAACGAAAGTTCTTTTCGCATTCGTTTTATTCCTTATTATTCTAACTTAGTTCGCAAAATGTGCAATCATTTTATCCTTTCGCGGAAAATGCACAAGGAAAAATTATTTTTCCTCACATTTTCATAACCGATTTGTTAACGGCAGAATTAGGTAACCGAGTTAATAGTCATCGATTATTTATGGTATTTTAAATATATCCGGTATCAATAATTTTACATTTTAAATAAGAATATTATTTGTATATTTGAAAGATTAAAGTTAAATGACAAAAAATGTATTATAGATTATTTTTAACATTAATAAATTAATATTATTTGATCGATCTGTACACAATATTTATTTAAAGAAATAAAAATTTGAAATGGAAAAAGAAAAAATCAAATTTTATTATATTAAAAAAAAATTACACACACACACAAGTATTATGAAAATAAATTAATAAAAGTTTAAGATTATTATTTGGATAGATCTAGCGATCTAGTTTTATATTGCAAATAATATTCTTAGTAATGAATAAAAATGACTAAAGCTATTTTTTAATTTAGATAACGTATGAAGTGACTTTGTACCATATGTACAATTTGCATACATATACTATATATTGTATCAATGAATGAATTGTAATACAACTATTGAAAGTATTTTTTTCATATAAAGTCTGTTGCTAAATTGTTTTTTTTAATATTAATTAAAATTTAAAATTTTGTGAGTAAAACAAAAAAAAATAATCAATCAATATATTTAAAAAAAATAAAAATCTAAACGTTACCTCAAATTAATTATTTTAAATCGTTTATAATATATTTTAGTTTATTACATAATATCAGGTAAGCCATATTTATTGACGTCAAACAATTAATATTTAAGAAGTAGATTGATATAAAAATATAATAGATTATGCACTATGTGGACAGTGGCGTCGCTAGGGGGAAATGAGAACTATGCCAGGTGACATCGTAGTAAGAAAACGATATCGAAGCAAACGTCCATAAAACTGTATGCATTACTATTTTTCAACTGCACGTATTGTATTGTTTTATCTATATATTATTACTAAGTTTACAGGACATATAAATAAACAAAAAAACTTAAGCTAAAAAATTATTTAGAAATTTCGAAGGTAGAATTTTTAATAATATAAACTATTTTTTTAATGAAACAAAGATTCGACTTGTATATTAAAAGGTTCATGATAATGTATTTTAAGTTAAATGTAACATTTATAGTAAAAGGTAACATCGCGAATCCGCAAATCGAACACCAGTCAATCCTAATATCACTGTAAATTTCAAATGTATAACTTGTACACGGGGGAAAAAAATTATTTGTTTTGAAACAACAACGTTGTGATATTAAACATCATCTACATTTTTTTTTATATTTCCAATTAAAAGTTCATCGTTTGGTTTATCTACCGTCAGCAGAATGCGCACATTGATAAATTAACCAAATTGCAATTTTTTCGTGTATTTATTTTTCAAACTTTAAAAAAAAAAATATATATATATATATATAATAATAATACAAAGGCATTATAAGCATATGTCGATAGAATTTATGCCCCGTAAAAAATTATAAATATTCGTGCCAATTTCACCCCTTTCTCCTATGGAGTTCGTCCATTGATTATGCTCCGAGTTCAATCGCCCCACTTCAGTATAGTTCAGCTGCCCAATCGTTGGCAAAACTTCCGCATGTGCAATACACCCTCTTTTTTTTCAAAAAAAAAAAAAAAAAAACGATGCTTTCAAACTGCCATTGCTGCTTATTTAATTTAATATGTGGTAAACAACATATATATATATATATATATATATATATATATATATATATATATATATATATATATATATATATATATATATATTTAGACGACGTTAGACATATGATAAGGCAAAATATAAATTGACATAGTTTGATATTAACCTTTCGAGAACGTTAAAGTAACCCTTTTCGGTGCACGTTTCAGGCCATTATTGATTACTATTTGCTGAATGCAAGGCAGACTTGCAAACGTTAACGACTATGCACCGTACTCATACGAGTTTAGATTGCATTTTATTTTATTTTTTGCAAATTATTACTTTTATAAATTTGTCGAATGCAAAAAAATCAAAACGATCAACGAAGAAGTATGTATTTGTATTATATAAATTTAATTTTATATTTTTAAGTTACAATTTAGATAAAATAATTGTATTTTATTTTTATACAAAATGCAGTGCGAAATAAATAGTTGAATTATTTATTCCATAAAATCAGCAATATTGAAATTTTATTATGAACTTATTTACTTATAATAATGATATAACTAAATAAACCGCTTGATTACTAAATTTACAATCGTTCATCATTTCGTTTTAATTTTGTACGAAATTTGCAGATAAGTAGATAGTTTAATATGTATGGTATATATTTTTTGGTAAAAATAAAATTAACTTAAAAAATATTACGAAACATCAAATATTTCATTGTTATTTCGCTGTTGTATTAAAAAGTACATTAGGATTTAAATTTAACTATTGTAGTAACGTTCAAATATTATAATTTTACTGTAAACACCTGTGTTATGTGTGCCACATGTTCGCGAATTTATGTGACATGGTGTTGCAAATTTCACATGTATTCATCTAACAAGATCTAAATTTAGAAGGTTAGCAACCTTGCATCTTCTTGGCGAAAGTGAAGAAGCGATTCATGTTTGCAAACGAGTGCAGTTAGTAAACAGGGTTGTCGATCTTTTTCTTCAATTTTTTTTCTTTTTTGTTTTGATTACGTATTTTTTTCTCCGTTTTTGGTATTGCATGCGCGTATGGAGGAAAAAAGATCGAAAGTGCAGTTGTACAAAATTGAAGCACGTTTTATAAAAATTTGCATTTGTCAGTCATTTTTTTTTTTAGCATCAGGATGCTTTGAATTACAATATATATGTAGGATCAATGCACTGACTGCAAAATATTCTGTAAAATCTCATGTTTTGTATTCAAAATTAAGCACATATTTTGTTTATCTCAAAAAATCATGCGATTTTATTTTTTTTAATATATTATAAACAATCTATTAGTTTTACGTATTACGCCCACTTTTATTAGATTAATATTATAATACACAATAACAATAATTAATATTCATTTGTAAGGAAAGATATTATGGATTAAATCAAAACAATTAAGCATTTTTAATAGTGTGTAAAGAATAAATTAATATCAAAAACATTTGCAACAATGTCGATTAACTAATTACTTTAAACATATTTAATTGTAATCATTATATATAAAAAAAAAAACTAACAAGTTGTTATAAATAGAATATATAATATTTATAAATATAAAAAATATATCAATAATTCTTATTACAATGTTTGAATTGTATGGCTACGTCATTGATAAGGTATTTTTTTTTTGTATACACAAAAATGATTCACTATTATACTGTTGAATTACAATGTTGTTCGTTTTCTTTAATAATATATAAAATAATTTATTATTTAATTTTAATTTTATTTTCACGAATATAAAATATTAATTATAATATGAAACAACATATTTTAATAAATATTATATGAGAGATCAATTAGAAAAAAAAAGATAATAAATTTAGTGTTTTTACTATTAAAGTTAAATCATTATAATAACTGGCAATTAATTGTAAGAAAAAAACATATCGAAATAAATGACTTTTTTGTAAAACGTGTTATTTATTGTAGAGTTTAGATTTTTAATAGAAAAACCGCACGTTGAATGAAATTCTAATCAAATGTTTAGGCTACCTGTAAATTAACCCGTTGTGGTTTAACATGTGTAAATTATTCAAATATTTATAATATATCGATAATACGTTTACAATAATATATAATATAATAATGGAATAAATATATTAATTATATCATATATTGGAGGAACGTAATTTTGAAAATTAGTGTTAAGTAATTTTCAAACATTTATGATGAAAAATTTTCATGTTTATGTTACTAATTGTCCAATAAGAATAATATACAAATGTTATTTATCATACAGATTTCAAAAAATATCATGACTTTAGTGTGTTGATCACATTTATATGCAAAATGAATACGAAACGATTAAAATGAGCAAGTACACAAAAGAACAATTGAAATTTTACAAATTGTATGCGTATGTATATTCAAAGCCTTTGTATTAGATAGCAGCATCCATTATGGTTCGATACATATCCTTTTGTTATAAAATTTCGGTTTTTCCGTTCCTATTTATAATTGTAATTTATTCATTTGTAGGATTTAATACTGATTATAATTACAAATATATAAAATTTAGTTTTGCGTTCATTTTAGATGTAATTTTAATTTTCATGATCGTGTACTTTATATTATACGATAAAAAAACGAAATTCCAATTGAATCACATATTATATGACCATGCAGTGTGTTACCATTACAAACTTCACGGTTAGGTAAGTTTGATGTCGTTGTTTATTCGTTTTTTTTAATTACATAATGTGCTTGCGTGTTACGTAATAAATGCAAAAATGCATAAACGTGCCAAATTCTTCAGTAAAAAGTTGAAGGTTGGGCGTAGAATTTGTGATTGATCACACAAAAATAAAAAAAAATCAGTGCTTTGAACTCGAAAGAAAGAGAGAGAGAGAGAGAGAGAGAGAGAGAACCCAAGGTCTCACGTGCTGTAGTGCCACTGAAATTGTTGGAAATCGTTTTTAAAACTACGGAAAATATATTTTTATTATTTTATTTAGTATGTGTTAAAATTTATAATAAAATGCTAATGTTAAATCATATGTAATAAATATCTAAGAAGAAATTATATCTAAAAAGTATTATTTATGCAATGAATTGTAGACATTTCGGCGAGCGTTCATGTACATTGGCACGCTTGTGCGAATCGAACGCGTGCAGCGTGTTCGCGAACATACGTGTTTGTGCGCGCGCGCGCTCGCGTATGCGCTTATGTGCAAAAATAATAAAACGAAAATAAAAGCGTCGAATGCTAATGACCGCGCGGCGTCGGCGTCGCGTTCGCCTTCCCCGTATAAACATATATGCCAGGTGCGCTCAATTCCGACACTTTCGCGGTCGGCTATTTGTTTCATTTAGTATGAATGTTGTGTATAGTAAAATTCTATCCATGGCATGATGGCTCCAAATTATTATTATTAATATTGTTAACACATATGTTATTTAAAAGAAAAGTATAGCTACATATAAAAAATGTGAAAATAATACAATTATAAGACCAATCATAGTAATTAATGTATTATTGTTATAATAGTATTAATAATAACGAACTATGTTAAATATACTAAGGAGATAAAAAAATTACTTTTTATTAGAGTTAAAAAACTTTTATGGACTGACCGAGTTATATAATATGTATGAAAAGCATTAATTATTTGGTTTAAAAAACTTAAAAAACGTATCAGAGTGCAATGATGCACCAAAAGAAAGTATTGAGGAGATATAGTAAATCCACCCCTATCAAAAAATAAATAAATAAAATAAAATTTCGTATTCCTTTTTGGATATGTAAAATTTTTCATATATATTGAATTATATATATATATATATATATATATATATATATATATATATATATATATATATATATATATATATGCTTAAGTAATCGAAATCTAGCGAGTATAAGTATTAATTTAAAGTTTTTCATCTTCTGTCACTGATAATATACCCTCCCACTTAATTCATAATAATTTTCTTTTACATACATAAAATGAAGGAAATTCTTAAAGAAAAAGCAGTTCCACTACGTATCATTGGAAAAGATGATAATGACAAAGTATTCGTTGTGATGATAGTCATGTAATTATTTTGAAATCATTAATCACACAAGACAATCGTAAAGAGTAGAGAGGGCCGCATGCGGCATACGGGCCGCAGTTCGGAAGCATTTAGATATACATGCATTATAAACGTAACGGCCTACATATCGCAGTTAGTTTTGGTAAAGTCGAAATTTGCGCGCGTCGCGCATGCGCCGTGCAAAGCGCACATTCCTGTCTCCGTCTCGTTCGTTCGTCGTGTCGCGTTTCTCGACCGAGCACGTGCTTTCACGGAGGAGGGGAGGGAGAGAAAAGAAACAACACGCGTTCACGCATGCGTGACGCACACTCGCGTGCGTTGTCACGTACGTGCAACGAGTCGATGCACCACTTCACCCCCACAACCCCCCCGTTGCAATAGAGCGGCAGCCGTGTGCACTTTTTCGCCGTCTCGTACGTTATATTTTATAACCGGACCAGCGTTTCTCAACCGGTCGCGCGTACAGGTGGTGGGAAAAACGGTGATAGTCTGCGGATCGCCTTGGCCTTCTTGCGATTTATCATATATTTTTTTTATTTTGATTCGATTCACACTCATTCGGATCGAGTCGTTAGTTCTATGCAAAAACTTGACACGATGCCTGTATAATATATTGTGTACGATTGTCGAAAGAAGTAATTATAAAGTGAGACTACAACTTAAAACTGACTCGATATATGCATATATAATATAGTAAATTGTAAATGTCATTTTTACTTTATATTGGATAGGGTTGCGTTTGAATCCTAGGAAAATTAAAAAAAAACAGTTGTTATACTATAAAAAAATCTCATTGTTTTTTTTTTAATTGACGCTAATATATATAATTCTGCAAAGAGAAATATAAAAAGTGTATAAATATCATTGCTAAAAAATTTATGTAAAACCTGATGTGAACCCTTTATTCGAAATATGGCATACATTTGTAGTAAGACCCTCCACTAGAAAATTTGCGCATGCAATTGAATGTACTGTAAAAACATGTTCTTTTTTGAGTCGAAATATATATAAATATATGAACAAGAATTGTATAAACATTTAGTATAATATCGGCGAGAAAAATGACAAGCTTCATAAAATAAACAAAGTGGCTTCAAAATTTAACGTTAAATTGTGTAGTGTGTGAAAATTTAGCTCAATAAAATATTACACACACACACACACACACACACACATATATATATATATTTATATATATATATATATATATATATATATATATATATATATAATTCATTAATGACTTAAGATGGTAATAATAATAATTAAGTGAAATTTTTTTTTTAATATTCAATTAAATTTATAAAAAAAAGTTTGAGTTTAAAAGAATGGTTGTGTGTTTACAAGTAAATATTTAAGAATTTGATTTGGAATAACTATTTAAATTTTATATCTAATTATTGGAAAAATTATTATGATAAAGCCTTTATTTTTATTGTTCAAATTGGTTATTCATTAATATTTAAAAAAATGAATAAACTTAAAGTTACTAAATATATATAAACAACTATATATATATATATATATATATATATATATATATATATATATATATATATATATATATATATATATATATATACACATATACATACGTAACGATAATTTAATAAACAAATATTGTATTATTGAATTTGTATATTAATTACATGTTATAATTGGAGGTATGTAATTATGAAAATTAGTGCTAAGTAATTTCCAAACATTTATGATCTTTTTCAGATGTAAAGTTTTCATGTTTATGTTAGTATCTGTCCAATTTCAAAAGCGGAAATTTGATACTTGATAATTGGTAGTAATAATACTAAATGACACACGCAATACCACAAAATATTACTCATATCGGTCGTAACAAAAATACATAATATATACAATTACATTTTATTTTCACTATAAAAATGATAAATATAAATTATAAAGTAGCATACCTGTATGTGTTTTTGTATGGTATATTAATGATAATATATTATGAGCAAAATTTTTCATTATGTTAAATCTAACGTCATTCAAATCATTTATATTACTACAGTTATATTGTATTTTCATTTCTTTTCATCAGTATGATGTATGTAACAGTACAAAAAATATAATCATGTTGCTATACTCGTTAATATTCAAAATTATAAATTATGATTATCTTAATCACGCGTCATTTTACTGATATTATGTAATATATTGCGTAATGTTGCTATATATATATATATATATATATATATATATATATATATATATATATATATATATATATATATATATATATATATACACACACATACATACTTATGTTATAATATAATATTTCAATAATAATGTGAATATGAGAATTTAAATAATTAATAGTATTTCAATCACGGCATTCCAATATATTGTAAAATTATGTTAAATATTTAAATTTAGAACGCGAGAAAAAATATTATAATAAATTTATATGGGTGCAAAACTGATATAAAATATGTAACTTATTTCAAAACAATTAATTTTTAATACCAATGAAAATCTATTTATAATCCATCGCTGAATGATTGTAAATTTATTATTAAATATTAATATTCTTTTTTCAATTAAATAGTTGATATATAATTTTGAAGATAAAAATTAAATCGAATAATTCAGATAGAAACTTTATTAAACTGTCAAGTAACGAAAATTCACGGTTATTAATACGTTACAATGTTTTAATTGATATATAAATGTGTTTTGCCGAATATGTTACATATTTCTTTTCGTTACCGTCGACGTCTAAATGGCTGAAAATCGACAGCGGTAACGGACAAACGTATAACATATAACTTATACATATATATATATATATATATATATATATATATAATACATATGTCGGGGAATTGATAAGAAAGAGATGCGTAAAAAGGTTTGGAAGCGCTGTGGCGTGCGTGTGTGCGTGCATGTGTGCAATAGCAAGCTCGCAGTCTCTCGGAGACGCGCTGCTGCAGACGCTGCACTTCTGCAACAAAAGCGCGTCTGCAAGCCGACTCCACCCCGGAATTTGAATATGAGGCGCGTTAAGGCGACTCCCCGCGCGCCGCGTCGTCTTTCCCCTCGTCGTCTTCGCGGCGCTCCCCTCGCCGCCCCGCGACCCGCAAGCGAATTCTCCCTCTCCTCCTCCTCCCTTCCGCTACCGCAAGTCTCCGTTGCGATAGCGTCGCGTTCTGCAAACGGACAATAAAACAAGTATTGCGGCGGCAGGTACCCAAAGCGCCTCGTACACTTTCGACATATTTTTTGCTCGAAGCGCTCCGATCGGATTCTTATCGGGGCGTCGATGCGAAAAATTTTCAAATTTTCGCGAAAACTATATTGTGAAATAAATATTCATATAATAAGGCGCGAGAAATCCAAAAAAAAAAAGAATAAAATCAAAGACGAAATTTTGATAGAATCGACGTTTTAACGAAAAAAGATGTCGCACGCGATATTATTAGAAATATTTAAATGCGATTCGTTCGAACGCGCGTCGAGTAAACAGTCGATAACGATATATTCGGTTAGTTAGCGCAAAATATCAATGCGCCCAATAGCGAAAATGAAAAATTTCCAATTAGATTCGGTGAAAATTCTCCGATATAAATCGTGCGCAATCGAAGAAGACGATCTAAGTTCGTCTTTTGCGAATTCGGTTATCGATACGGAAAAGTTAGTAAATATTTAATCGTTTCGGAATAATATTAGATCGTACGAATTGGCATAATTTTATTCGTCGATTCGATCGTTCGAGCGGCGAAACGAAAAGTAGATCGAGATAACGCGCAAAAGGGTTCGTCGGCGCCGTCGCGAAAACTGACCTACGTCGCGTCGACGACGGCGATCCGTCGCGAAAATGCATATGCCGTTCGTGTACGGGCTCAAGCATATTTGCATAGAGGCGTCGTCGGCGCGACGAGGTGAAGGGGAGGAGGGCGGCGAGCCGTTTGCCCCCTCCCCGGCCGGCGGCCCTGCGCGTCCTCGCGAGGACCCCGTACCGGACGCCATTGTGCCTCGAGACGGCCGCAGCCGCCGCACGTGCCGCCGGTCAGTATTCGCGCGCGCTTCGTTCTCGCACACGCGTACGGTAGCGCGTATACGCATACGCGCACGCACACGCGCACACGGGGCGTCGGTGCACGCGCGCATTCACGCACACATCGCAGCGAGAGCGCCGTCCCCCGCCCCGCCGACCGCGCTCCCGTCCGCCGTTTGGCTGCGCGTTTTCGCAGCGGCGCCGCGGTGCACTCGATGCACTTTTCCGCTGCACGCGACGCCGCAACGACGACCACGCCTCGCGACGCATGCGCGTAATTTTTTTTCCGATTTTTCGTCGCTTTTCATGCGTTTTTTCGGCTCACTTTGTTCGGAAAACGCGCTACGAAGTCGCTATGCATTTAAAGTTGGAGTGCAGTGATAAACGAGCGCGAAAAGAAGATGGCGCGGTGACGACTCGGACGAGCGACCGCGGCCGGTTCGCGGCCGGCGCACGCTTTTTTTCCTCTTTATTCTTCGCCGTTTCTGTTGTCGCCGGCGTTATTTTTTTTTTGTTCGGCCGTCGGTCGCCCGCCGCTCCTCGCTCTCCGCTCTCCGCTCTCCTCTCCTCTGCTCGCCCCGCTCGTCTCGCGTCTCGCGTTTCGCGTCCCGCTCTCTCTCTGTTGTGCGAGACGTAATCGTGTGCCCTCGATCCGATCCGATCCGATCCGATCCGATCCGATTCGTTCCGTTTGATTCGCGTTCGCGCCTCCGCCGTCCGTACGAATTCTCTTTCGCGGGCGATCTTCCCTTTTTCTTTTCTTTTCGATCTCCTTTTTTACCCTCTTTTCGGTTTCTTTTTTCAGTTGATATGGCGGAGGGGAACGGAGAAGTGTCCTTAGACAAAGTTACCGGGCAGGATTCCCACAGTAACTGTACTGAAGATTTTCATAAGTTAATAGAATACGGATTAGATACCAAGGTTTGTATCGACGTTTTTCGCTTTCGTTTACGCTTTCGGATATTTCGCGATCGGTTCGTCGAACCCGTACGGTTTCGTTTCGCGGGATAGATCACTATATCGATCGTCTCGCGACGAGTTTTTTTTTTTATAAAATTTGTTTAAAAAGTACAAAAACAAAAACGAGACGCCGTTTCGTTCTTTTCGCATCGTTAGAATTTTTTCAATTAAAGCAAAATCTCGGTTTAAAATTAGCGACCGATAACTTTGTTTTGATTGTTGTCGATCGTCGTTTTCGTTTTATTAAAAGTGTCGCGGTCCTTTTGAACGAACGACGTCCGCTCGAAATATATATTTTATAGCGATTGACGATTCGATTTTTAATAATAATGTGCGTCGGCGATTAAAAATTCGACGTTATTTTTTTCGATCGTTGACTTGACGAGTTGTTTGCTGCATTTTTAGGTCGCTATTAAATTAGATGAAATTTATAAGACTGGTAAATTAGCTCACATTGAGTTGGACGAAAGAGCTTTAGACGCTTTAAAGGAATTTCCTATTGATGGCGCTTTAAACGTTCTCGGACAATTTGTCGATTCGAATCTAGAACATGTGTCCAACAAAAGTGCCTATTTATGCGGAGTCATGAAGACTTATAGGTGAGTAACGTGCGCGTTATCGATAGTGTAGCGATTTTCGTTCGATATTTTCATTTTTTTTTCTTTATATTAGACAAAAGACTCGAGCCGGTCAACAAGGGGCCCAAACCGTCGCTCCGGTTCCGACCGTCAAAGGACCCGATGAAGAAAAAATTAAAGCAATACTTGCGAGAACTGGTTATACGCTCGACGTGACGACCGGTAATTAATATTAATTTACGCGTACATAATGTGCTAGTTAACTTTTTAGAAATAATTAAATTTATAATTATAATTTTCTTCGTTTGTTTTTGTATAATATTTGGGATCTTTACTATTATGCGCCTGTAAAATATGCAAGTAAATTATGACAGTATCGTTACTATAAAAATGTAATATCAAATTTCAGGCCAAAGAAAGTACGGTGGACCACCACCAAATTGGGAAGGATCTCCACCCGGTATCGGATGTGAGGTTTTTTGTGGTAAAATACCCAAGGATATTTATGAAGACGAGCTAATTCCATTATTTGAAAAATGTGGAAATATTTGGGATCTTCGCTTAATGATGGATCCTATGACCGGTACTAATCGAGGATATGCATTTGTAACGTTCACTACAAAGGAGGCCTCTATTGCAGCTGTGAAAGAGGTAAAATATATTTTTATAATTCCATACACATTTCACTCACATTAATGAATTAGAAGTGTGATTGAAGATTTCGAATTTCTCTCAAAGTATTTAAAAATGCAGTCTTTGTTTTTTTTTCTGATTAAATTGAGTATTTTTTTTTAATCAAACAAGGTCCTAATTTATATTCTTAACATTTGTTAAATATCTTATTTTTTCTGTTTTCGAATAAACATGTAGTTAAGTTAATAGAATTAATGTCGTATCTCTAATTTAAAATTTTATATATCATTATTTTATTTGTTGAAATGAAATAAGGTCCTTTTAATAACATTTGTTGGGTTAAATGATTGTTTCCTATTTAAATTAAATTTTCTTAATATTGTCAGTTCTGTATATGTCAAGATGTATAAAAATAATTAAGTTTTACATTATAGATTTAGTTATACTGATTTATGTTAAAAATAATGTTGTATATTTATTCAGAAATTCACTATTTAGTATTCATTAGTTGGTTATTTTTTCATATTACAAGTATTTTTAATATGTTAGAAAACGTTATTATTAAAACAGCACCATTGAAATTTGCTTTAATACTTAAAAAAAGAAGAAATAACTTTTCATTTTTCCTTGATTAAAACCTTGCTTGCCATCCTTCAATTATCCTATTTCAATACATTTAACCTTAAATAACATTTTTGTGCTGTATCACTCTATTCTGTCTTATTTTACATAATCTGAAGAAATATTCAAAATAGTTATAAAAAATATCTCTTTTGAACTGGCACTTGGCTCCAGGGCGATAATGGAATTGGCATGCATTGGTTTTTGAATTTACTTATTGTTTAAAATATGATTTTGTACGTACATATTTTTGAATTCAATTCGAATTTTTTTCAGAGTCTCCTCTTTGCTCCCTTCAATTAGTGTACAAAAGTAAAATTGAATATTTTTCATGGTACAATGTGCAAATACCATTTTCTTAATAATTATCGCATTGTTTCGTTTTTTTTATGTTATTATATGTATATTTATAATTTGTAATATAATTAAATATCTCACGTCGTTTATTTATCTTTAGGTTGCCACTTTATTTTATATTGAGTTTTATTTGTATTATTTTTGATTTCGTTTATCTATGTTTTTTTCAATAATATATGTTTAGTTATTTTTACAGGACCGTATTTTACATTTAAGTTTAATTGATAATTTTTTATGTTGGTATTCTGCTCTGTACCAATAGTGTACATATTTTTATTATTTTTATTTCCCTATACGAAAATAATAAAAAAACAAAAATGCATATTGTTTTACAAAATTATCGAAATTGCTAAATGTTTTGATTGAGCGAATCATATTAGGAAATACTTTTGGCATTTTTTTATGTTTTAAAATTGATTAAAAAACTGTTTGGCATTATGTTTTCCCACAGCTTGATAATCACGAAATAAAGCCGGGCAAGATTATGAAAATTAACATAAGTGTTCCAAATCTGCGACTTTTTGTGGGCAACATTCCCAAGTCAAAAGGCAAAGAGGAGATACTGGACGAGTTTGGTAAATTGACAGGTAAAGTTTATCAAAATTTATCGCACAATGTCACTTAATTGTGATAAATTTGGGGTCCCACTGGTTCGGGCCAGTTCTTAAGCTCTTCTCTCCTTGTTCCTTATAGTGTTTTGCTAAAGAATTCCTTGACCAATGTAGAATATCGTAGATTATACCTTTGAATTATTGCCTCTTCGTTCAACATAATTATATATTAAAGTAATCCATTAAGAATACTTGCATAAGTCATTAGTAATAGCTGCTTTTATTCTGTAGATAATTTACATTATATGAATTTTATTGTGTGTTTCTTATAGTTTAGAAATTATTTTACGTAAAAGCTTTTATAATTGCTTTTGTTTCATATATTTACAATTTTTATCCTCTTTATGATTCATTAAATTTAGATCTTTCCTAAGTGCTTATTTTGATGTATTCGTGTATAATATATATATACACACATTTATACACACATGTTGGAAATTTAAAGAACTGTAATAAATATTACTGTAAAGATGAATTACCATTGTTACGAGTTTTTTCTAAATATAACATTGTAATATTCATTAACTTAAATTAATTAATATTAAATGATTATTCAAATTTGCACACAAAGTTTTATGATTGTTCATGAAAAAAGTTGAGGCTTAAATCAGAGGCAAAATAAAATTCCCTATTATATATAACAAACTGACATTCCTATCTCTTGCTTATTCTGCTTCCCATTACTGTTCTTCCTTCTCCGGTCACAAATGGTCAATGAGGCTGCATAGGTTATATCATTTTTTTATACCCAGCGGTCTAAATTGGCTCTTTTCCTTCTAAATTGTTCTTGCAGCTGAATGATTACGAAATTCTAAAGGGCAAAAAGATTGGCGTAACGATTTCATTTAACAATCATCGGTTATTTGTGGGAAATATCCCAAAGAATCGAGATAGAGATGGTTTATTTGAAGAATTTGCTAAACATGCACGTAAGTTTTTTAAGAAATTCATAAGAAATTTTTTCCCTTGTTTGTTTATATATATATATATATTTTTTTTAATTTATGGTTCGAAAAATAATTTATAATTTATTAATACCATTGTCACTATTAAATTTTTGTAAGAATATTACACATAAATTTTTATCATCTTTGTGTAGTGCTCATTTTTCAAATATTTATTTTAATATAACTTAATAAAGTTTGAAAGTTTTGATAGTATATATTTGACTTTTGCGTTTTATTTATTTTATTTTATGGAATATTGTTTAATGGTGGTAGAAAAAATAGAAATAAAATTTATTTCAGAGTGAAGAGGTTTATTCATTAGAACTGAAGTTTGTTTATTAATCACTTAATTGATTTGTTTTTCAATTTTATTATATTGATATATCATATTTTGATTTACTATATATTTTTGTTATAAATTGAGAAAACGCCAGTTAGGTGATTAAATTTTATTTTTATATGGTTTGAATTAACAATTTCATATTAATGATTAAGTTTTTTTTATATTTCACTATATTTAGTAAAATTAATATATTTTTAATGTATACATATTCGCAGCTGGCTTGGTGGAAGTAATTATATATAGTTCTCCGGATGATAAAAAGAAGAATAGAGGCTTCTGTTTTTTGGAATATGATTCTCATAAAGCTGCATCATTAGCAAAACGACGGTTGGGTACAGGACGAATTAAAGTAAGAAAAATATTACTTTCTATTTTGTATAAATATTTTAAATTTAAATTGTTTTCTAAATATCATTTGTAGGTTTGGGGTTGTGATATAATTGTTGATTGGGCTGATCCACAAGAAGAACCAGATGAACAAACGATGAGTAAGGTATATATAAATATTATTATATTTGTATAACTTTATTATAAATTTTGTTAAACAAATACATATCGCTAAAATATATTTTGTGTTATTATTTACAGGTTAAAGTACTTTATGTTCGAAATCTTACTCAAGATATATCCGAAGAAGCTTTAAAGGACACATTTGAAACTTATGGAAAAGTTGAAAGAGTTAAAAAAATTAAGGATTATGCTTTTATACATTTCGCCGATAGAGATAATGCTGTCAAAGTATATATATATATATATTTAATTGTAGATTAATAATTTTTATCAATATATTATGTATTAAATATTAAATGTTTAAATTCTTTTAGGCTATGAGCAATCTTGACGGCAAAGACATGAATGGATCTCAGATTGAAGTATCTTTAGCTAAACCCCCTTCAGATAAAAAGAAAAAAGAGGAGATGATGAGAGCTAGAGAAAGAAGATTATTACAAATGATGCATAGTAGAGGAGGAGGGTAAGTTTTTTGATTATTTTTATTGCAACCAGAAAATGCACAATTTTCAGAGCGTTAATTGTTATAAGGTACATACAATTCATCAAAAAAATATTTAATTTGAATTTGTTGAAGTAATACATTTTAAACTCAGCGTTAATTACGAAAATAGAAATAATACAAATATATATTTCCACTATTTTTTATAAGTATTGCAACAATATTTTTTACATATTTAGTGACATGTTGTTATCTAATTGAGATATGTTTTTTTTAAGATGTTCCCCATCACAATTAATGATATATGGACGTGGTATGAGACCAGGGGGTCCATATCGTGGGCCAGATCGTGATAATTATGGTAAGTCAGTATTTTAATGGCTTGTTTTTGTTTTTCGCCTTTCGCTCTTACTAACCTTACTAATGGTGATACTGCATTATTAGTTTTGATTAACTTTAACTTTATACTTTATTAATAAAACTTTACAATTAAATATCGTTTTTCCGGGAGATACGTAATATAAACAGTAATGTATTATGATAATTAATTATATAAATATATTCTGTAATTTTATCTATAGTTTGTTATTTTAAATGACTTACAATAGTTTGATAGTTTTTTTTACCTGGGAGTCTTGTTTTTGCGTGCTTTATTTAATGCAATTTTCATATATCAGTTTTACATTTTAAGATTGTATTATTGTGTTTATAAACAAAACATATTTATACATATTTTAACTTTGTTCACTTTATAATAAACATTCTAATCTAATGAAATATTGAATTTAGGATATCGTGAAGAATTTTTTTTATTTATCAATTTTAAAGTTTAAATTTCCTTTACGAGTATTAAGGATGAAGTCATTTTATAGTCCTAATTTTGGTAAGATTTCGCAAATTATTAGATTTTACTTTGTGTGTTATGGACTTTGAATATAGTGGAATGCATGTTAAGTATATTTATTAAATGGGTTTATTGAAAGCATGATAAATATTTTGGCTTATTTTTATTTAATTTCTTTTAATATTTTTATTTTAATGCATTGATTAGTTTTGCAACAGTATTATTGATTAAAATCATTGGTTTTGTAATGTTAATTTTCAATTATAATATGCATATATTTGTCAAAGGCCCAATCACATTTTATTTTTATCAACATTTATTTCTTTTCAATTATTTTAAGCAATGCATATTTTCCTATTTTCTTATTCATTTAATATATTTATATATATATATATATATATATATATATATATATATATATATATATATATATATATGGTATATATATATATATATATATTTATATGGTATATATATATATATATATATATATATATATATATATATATATATATATATATATATATATATATATTATTTATATTTATATTTATATAAACGAATTTTCCATAAATGTCTCTTATTTTGTCGTACATATCGAATTATTTAATATGCATGTTTGTATGTATTAGATAGATTGGGTATTATTTTGAAAATAAATAGTAGTATTTAATTAAATATTGCATATGAAAAAATCTCAAACACACTATTTTATATAATACATGGAAATGGAATAATTACGTTGAATCTGTCACAGGTATTATAACAATCGTTTTATTAAAATCACAAAATACAAAATTACAAGATTCCTCAGGTGAAAAAATATCTATGTTATAGAAAGGATTAAAAAACACATTAGATAAACGCGTTAACTATAATAGGTATAAAAGGAAGTCATTAAACTTATTATTTGAATACAAATAAAGGATTTTATACATACCAGGAGATCCTTTACAATTTTTCAAATTTTACCCCTTTAATTTTTAATGTTATTTCCTTGGCAGTTGAGAAGTTTTCTTTCATAATTAGTGACGTTAATAGTTCTTTTGAAAATTGAATATATGGTGAATTCACCAATCGTTTTTCACGATTTTATTTATGTTATATATGTATAAAAATCATATTTTGAAATTATAACATTAAAAAAAAATGTTTTCTCTTTATTTTAAAAATATAATTCTTATGAAACGACAATAATATAATATAATAATATATTTTTTTGTTATAGAAGTAAAGAACCTTCTGTTATGTATTGCGTATGTATATATATATATATATATATATATATATATATATATATATATATATATATATATATATATATATATAATAGTTTAGAATATATAGGGTGAGAAATTAGTAGAATCCTAGATTTTGTAGGTGGTTTATTACATAATTTGTGTTATTATTCCTGATTGTATCATTGTATGAGTTTTAGTATTTAAGCATTTTAGTGTTTTAGGTGTTTTTTTGGCTTTTGCGTGTTCTAAAGGGCTCTGTATTTTATTATGTGTGTTTATAGATTATGATTACGAGTATTACGGGTATGGTGATTACCGAGGTGGCTACAATGAGCCCTATTATCGCTACGATGAGTTGTATTATGATTATTCTTCACCCACTCAAGTATCAGCTGCCCGCCAGGGCCGCATCAGAGCTCAACCGGTGGGTCATCCCAAATTATAGTATTATTATATACTACATATTAATTTATAATATGTTATATTTTATATATAATATATGCATATTTATTTACCATATATATTATATACATACATATATATTTTTTTAATAATTTGCAGATCATATTACTGCTCTTATGGTTTTTAATAAATATTTTTATCTTTTTTATATAATTGCAATATATATTTATTTGTAATTTAACGATTAGTTTTTTTAATCGGTCAGCATTATCTTCGACTAATATACATATATACATTTATTTAATTTAATATTGTAATTATAATTTTATATGTAATTATTACGCGTGATTTTTTTTTAATTTTATCGTGCTTCACTTTTATTGTCATTATGATAATTTCTATAAAACTAATTTTTGTTAATAAAATTTAGTTTATACTTGGTACTTTAAGTTGCATAAATATTTATTATATATGTAATATTTATAATTTTTTACATTCAAGAGTTTTCGCACTTTTTTTTTCTCTTGTTAGTTATTTATAGGTTTACTCAAAAACGTTCTGAAACGTCTTTCTATATATCTGTGGTTTTTCAATAATTGTTTGGTTTTTTTTTTTGTTTTGTTTTGTGTTGCTTATTTTTGCTTTTACTAGCTACTATTATTTGCTTCTGCTTTGTCTTTGGATTTTTCTAACTTACTAATAATATTAACCACTTAAATTAACATTTTTTTATTATATTTTTTCATCTTTTATGTAAAATTGATTTTGTTCACATTTAGGAAAGAAGATAATATATATGCATATATCAATTGTGTAATATAAAATAATTTTTACGTCACTTCGACATAAGTTTGGGTTTTTAATAAGTAAAAAATGTAGATGAAATATATTATCATATTTATAAAAGTATATTAAAGTAAAAAAAATTCTTTTCAAAATATGTATTATAAATAGTCCTAAAACAAACGTTTTTTTTATATTTCATCTAAACTAAAAGTTAGTGGGTAAGTTCTTTTAGTCAACAAAATTTCATAGGGAGTGCGCAAAAAAAGTTATTTAGATAAAATCTAACGACTAAAAAGTACATTTTTTTATAAAACATGCATATATATATATATATATATATATATATATATATATATATATATATATAAATTTTATTTATGACAAATTTGAGTAAACGTATAAAAATAATTAATTGAAACAATGTTAATTAGGATGGCCATGGGCGTGGAGCGGGCAGGGCAGCTGGGGTCGGTGGGGCGGCCCATCGGGCCACCAGCCTTGGACCGGCCAACATCCGCGCAGATCGTGGCCCTCAACCGTCCACCGTCCAACACAATCATCGTGGCAATCCCCGCGTCAAGGGAAATTTGCCAGGTAAACTTTTAAATTTCGTTAATAAAATTATTCTATAAATTCATATTATTTAAGAGTCAACGTATAAATAAAGTTTATTATTTTTGTTTCTTTTTTTTCTTGAGCATTTGAAATATATTTTGATATTCATATGTATAATATTATATATGTATGTATTACAGTCTCATTGACAGTTTACTAACATGAAAAATACAACGATTCGATTTCCTCTTTTAATAATCCCAATATCCATCCATCCATATTCAGTTGTTTCTCCTTACGCATATGGTATATAAATAATTATTTTATTTTATTTTTATTAGTTCATATATTGTACGCGAAATTTTATTTTATTTTATTTGTCACACTTTGATTACATCTTTTAGGTAAACGAAAGTTTGAAGGGGGTCACCAGAACCAAGGGGGGGATACAAAGCGTCGTATGGGGGGCATTGGAGGCAGGTGGGTTAATCGTGCCAATCATCCACCACCGGTGCAGCAGTCATCTGGAACAAATGGCGCTGATCACCCACCCTGGCATATGGATACCTACCAAACCTGGAGCTAGGAGATCATTTTATCATCTTTGTCTCATTTGCGACTCTTCCAAATTTACTTATATTTCCCACTGTTATTTTTCAAAAAGCTCAATTTAAAATTGTGTAATTTGTTTTTATTATATATTGATATGTAAACCAATTATTGTGTATAACACAGCCTTAGATATTTCACTAATTTTGTTTTTATATTTACACGTTAGGGATCTCGGTTAGAATGGAACCAGGTTGGTGAATATGTGAGGAATGAATACGTAGCGGTCGTTGATGTTGGACAAGTGGGCAGGGCACTAAGTAAGGTTTTTAAAAATGGAAATGTGTGTGATTGGAGTGTGTGACCCCACGTTGTGCAGGGATATAGGCAGTCCTAATGAGTTAGTCAATGTAAGTGTTATAAGGTCATGTCATGGCCGTTGTGATAGCTTTAAACGACTAAAATGTTTTCATTTAGTCGAAAACGATTTAAGTAAGTAAACGTATTTAAAATGTGTTTGTTTTATTAAATTTGGGATCGAGCTGTCACTATACTGTATCGGGAGCATGCGAGCGTTCGTTCGGCTCGCACAGTTCGTACGACAACCCACTTGTATATAACATTGTTCATTATGGAAACGGATTGCAGAATTATGGTATGCTTGAGTTGCAATCGAGAATTAAATTTGTTCTTTAATAAAATTATGTTGCAATATTTTTTTTAAGTATTTATTGGCTGTTATTATTTTATTGCGGTATTTTGTTATTCATCTATCAATGAATGAATGCGCTTTTTTTGTTATATCGATGATCTCTATTAGTATACATACGTTAGTGAACGAAGTTCTCAGAGGATATTGTTTGTTTTTTTTTTAATCTTTAAAAATTTCATATTGGAAGTGACTCGCTTAGAGGACTAGTTGCTGTGCTGATGGTTCACCCCCTTGTTCTGGAGATGTATTACACTATGCAGGGGGAACACCACCCGCTTAAAAATGAAAGTTAAATAATTCTTTGGTTCATGGTATAATCACATAGAGGCTGCTATTCGTTTAGGAGCCTTCTCTATATGTTTTTAATAATTTGACTTTTTATCAATTTTTTTGTATTTGACTCATTTCAATTTTAGTAGGATTTTGTCCATTTGAATATTTGATTGTAAGTGTCCTGTTAAGCTTAAATTTTCTTTCGACTTCTTAGCGATTTACATATGGATTATAAAATAAAATGCATTATAAAATTATGGAAAATTCCATACAAGTGAATGTGTGGGTTATTTAATGTTAGTATTTGAATGTTAAGAGCAGATAATCTGCTAGACTGATGTTATTAGCAGAAGTTAGGAAGCGGACTATATGAGATGCATCAATGGAATCATTATGATTTAAAACTATTCGCTATCGAAAGAGCATCGTTTATTGATTTCTTATTTATTTATAAATTAACATTTATTTCATAATGTCCATTGCTGTATCTCATTTCAGATATATCTATTATATATCTATATATATTTTCCTAAAACTGTTTAGTTGGAAAGTATTTTTGTTACTGATAAAACAATGTCTGTTCTTTAATTATATGTTATTGAATATATTTTATTCCTGGCAAAAGTTTATTTTGCAATGTGATTTATTTAGCAGTAACTTTATGTCTTAATCGGTGTTGAAACACCAAATAATCTGTTAAGTTTGATTTATTTGAAATGTGAAACAAGTACATATGTTTTGAATCCCTTTTTTTACTGCTAAAAGAATAACCAGAGTGGTTAGTATCTCTATATTTCATTGTACTTTTTTTTTTTTTGATGTAACCAATTCTGCTTTGCTTACTTTAATGTATTTTCTTTTATTTTGCTCATTCATCTGATTTTTGAGGAATAGGATATATGCATGTGCATATACGTATGTGAGGCGCGTCTACAGTACACTACTACTTATATGCATGTACATATAGTCATTATAATTTATATATATATATATATATATATATATATATATATGTATATATATATATATATATATATATATATATATATGCATTTGTATATATATATATATATATGTATATATATATATATATATATGTATATATATATATATATATGTATATATATATATGTATATATATATATATATATATATATATATATATATGCATTTGTATATATATATATATATGTATATATATATATATATATATATATATATATGTATATATATATATATATATATATATATATATATGTATATATATATATGTATTTATATATATGTATTTATATATATATATATGTATATATATATATGTATTTATATATATGTATTTATATATATATATATATATATATATATATATATATATATATATATACATATATATACATATACGATAATATGAAATATCTTTCCGGCCATGATGAGATGTCAAATTTCTTATTTGAATTTAATCATAATATTAATAAAACAGTTTTTATGTGGACTACATTTTCATTGTTTTATTTATTTCAATTTTATAACATTCCATTCTGACTTCTTTACACCTTTTTCTTTATTTTATTTTTTAATTTTATTTTTCTTGATGAAATTACCCGAGTGTGATTTGCGAGAATGAAAAATATATGACAACAATAATAATGATATATAAAACATACGTATAGAGAAATGAAAGAAGTCGACAATTTCGATGATACAAATATCAGATAAAGCCGGCGCCAGATCGCGGTGCGTCCTTTGAACGGGCTCTCGTCTGGCACCGGCGTAACATAATTATCTAAAAGAAACATCGTTTTTTTGTTTTTGTTTCTGTTACACATTATATATATTTATTATGTAATTCGCACGCGATGATGTGTGTGCCGCTGAATGAATTCGAGTGCGGGAGTCTTACAGATTAATAAAGAATATAATCCCGTTTATAAATTTTTGACACGTTTTATTATTTTTATCATATATATATATTTTTTTTTTCTTTGCTTTAAATTCAATAACCGAAACCTCCTAGTGGGATAATCGTGAGGAAAACGTTTCACGTTCTAACCATATTTTCGTTTAGTGGTTCTCAAAACAATCTCTTAACAATAACAATATTTCAATATTAACATTCCACTCAATATGTACAAAGATCAATAACAAAAATTCTACACTTTCATATAATACAATCAATTTACACTTATATATTTATATGAATATTGTTTAAAACAAAACAAAAAAGGTTTTTAAATACAATTTTATTACAGAAATTAAATAAAAATTATACAATAGCGTATTAACTTTAAATAATAGACGAATCGAATATTAGCAAATGTTATCACATATACTGAGAACCACTAATATGTGAATAAATATAATGGCGGAACCGGAAGCGGTCAAGAGAGCGATTTAAAAATATATATTTTTTTTAAATATGCTCTTATTCTTTGTTTTTTCACTATATGAAATTTTGTACTGTATCCATAAACTAATATTATTACTAAATCTGTATTGTTTTAACGAATGGTTTTGAAATATTTCATTATACAATGTTGGAAATTAATAAAAGGAATTAATTTTATAATAATCGGACATTAAAAATTCAGATTTTAGGCCGCGGAAAAAAACGAACATATGTCAAATAAATAATTCAGACTTCATATTTTTACATATGGATATAATTGACGATGATATTTTGATTTATAGAGGAAAAAAAATGTTTAATGCATATGTCGTCCTATATGCTAATAATATATAAGAGGATTGAAAAATTTTGCTACCTAATCGCTCGACTCCACCTTTATATATTATTACATAATATATACGCACGCGTAATATTAATCGTGAAACGTGTGTACTTTATTTTTTTAATATTTTATAATATATATATATATATTTTTTTTGGATAAAATTTTGCATATTTTCTTGTTTTAATTATTGGTGTTTCTACAAACCCATTCTGTTTAACACTTGGTATTTCTAGTGTAAAAAACAAGAGGCTCTCGAGAGGGCACCGCTCGTTCGCCCGCACGCGCGAACGTCGTATAAAATTACTAACATCGATTTATATACAGCGTGTCCGTAAAATTCGGAATCATCCTTGAAAATCCTTTTTGTACATATTACACTCTTTTTTTTTCTCTACAAAAATTTCCATTTCCTTTTCGATAAAATTTTATTAAAATTCCTAATATCTATATATATATATATATATATATATATATATATATATATATATATATATATATATATATATATATATATATATAACGCGGAAAATATTTTTTAAGACAGTGAAAACACATGAAAATTCTCAAGTTGGATTCTGAATTTTACACACACTCCATATATGCATATGTATATTAACAGCGTTCAAAATAATAGTAGCACGAATGAGAAGATATATATATATATATATATATATATATATATATATATATATATATATTTATATATATATATATATATATATATATATATATATATATATATATTAGTATATTTTTTGAATTCATTACACGCCGTTTCAGTTTAACGTAGAGTGAAAAGTAGAAAACATATCACAAGTTTATCTTACAATAATAGTTTCAATTTGAAATTAATGTTTAATTAGTAGATAGTATCTGGTATAAAAAAGAAATATCAATTCCACCATAAGACTTACATTATGATTAGAATTTTTTTATATTCAATATACTTAGCCTAAATACTAATTCATATCAATGTATATATATATATATATATATATATATTTGTCGAAAATACATTTCCTGTATTTATATTGTATTATTGTAAGAAAAGCTTATGTGCGGCGATGTCAACGTAAGAAAGTGCACTGGAGAAACATTATCTTCAGATTACATTCTTAGATGGTGAGACGATTTAATACATTTCGTGTCGGAGCGCGTTCGCGGTAACATTTTGAAGAAATTCCACCCGTTCGGTGCCGTAATTCTGCAAAATATTCGACGAACGTTTTCGTTAAAACACATCATATTGTATGTATAATAGAGTAGAGAGCGAATGTCGAAGGAGACGGACCAAGATCGGACCGGTCGAGGACTCGAAAAAGTTACGGGTATCGTTAAGCTCGGGCAATTTTCGACGACGATCGAATTCAACGCTCACTTAATCCGTCACCGAACGCTGCATTTTTGTTTTCGGAGCGAAATCAGGTGCGAATATATGAACAAACAAACAAACAATAATAATAATATGTAGTACCTTTATAAAATTCGCGCGGTTCGTCACTATCGGTTTGAACGCTGTTTCCATATTTGTGGTGACTTAAAAAAAGATTCGTACATCTATATACAGTAACGGCTAACGCTTACGTTTACTTGCGACGATACAATACTGGTTAAATTATTTATAATATATATATGTATATATATATTCATAATAATTATTTTTGTTATATTTATATGTATATAAAAAGTCTGCGGGTGTGTGTGTGTGTAATTGCGTGTACGTATGAAACGATGATGGAGCGATGGTGTTGTGATGAACGGTGACGGTGATGGTAATGGTGATGGTGATGGTGATGGTGATGGTGACGATGACGATGACGATGATGGAGCGGTGATGTGTTCGCGTTGTGGCGACGTCAGACGGTATCCGCGTTGGCGAGCCGCTCGCCGCAGGGGTCGCAGTGCGGAGGGGGCGGCGGGCTGCGCGCGGCGAGGGGCGGCGGCGGCGGAGGAGGCCTGGGCGGCGGCGGCGGCAGCAGCCTCGAGCGGCGCCTTCGCCCTCTGCGCGCCCCCGCCCACACGCCGCCTCCCGCGAGCAGCGCCAGAGCGCCCCCGCCCGACCACCAAACCCACGAGCCCCATCGCCACCCCACTGCGCCCTCCGACCCGCCCAGCAGCGGACCTGCAACCAGACAAAGCGACACGTTACGTTGCGTTACGTTGCGTTACGTTACGTTACGTTGCGTTACACACTCCACTTGGCTCATCGGAAACTTTCAATTCGAGCAAAACATTCGTATCAATAAATATTATTTATACACACGTTTTTCGTTCGTTCGTTCCTTCGACAAAATTTGTCTGAGTCGGCCACTCGTTTTATGTTTAGTGTTCGGTAAAGGAAAAAAATATTAAAGTCTCGTTTCTATACATTTTTATTGATGAGACACGTTTACATTATTGAAAAATTCACAATAGTTCCACATTCATAATGTAGTCAGTTAGTTGATTTTCATTCATTCAAAGCGAATACGTATACCATATTAATTATTTTATAATATAATCATATCACTAGATTCTTTAAATAATATAAATTCATCAGTCTATGTCTATTAATATAAATATGTTTAGGTGCAAATTTGTTTTAATCCGCTAATACGAGGGTAGATAGATAATGATTAAATAAAAACTAATCGACGTACAGTTGTCAGTACTTACAGTGCATTTCGTCGCTTTTGTCGTCGGCGCCGCAATTGTCCACCCTGTTGCACATCAATTTGTCGGCAATGCACAAGGAAGACTTATGGCAGGTAAACTGTTCGCACGGTTCGTTCGGGGTGATCTCTTTTACTTCGGTCCACACGGCTCGCCAACCTTGAGCACCGATTGATTTATCGGCAGATATGAATCTAAAACAAGTATTCACGGCGTAAACTCTAAATTCATAATAAACCGTATTGATTGTTTTTTTTTATTCCATACAAATGTATATATATATATATATATTTACGTTAAACGTAGAGCATTGCTCTCGGTTAGATACTGCCACTTGTCCGTTGTAGCTTTTTCTCCGCACAATTCAACCGGGGGACCGCTAGATTCATACCATAATCTTAAAACAGCAGCTGGACAACCGCGTCCTAAAATTGACGACGAGCACACGTTAACGATCGATTATTCGGACAAAACTTATTTTAACCGTTAGAATCACCTAAAGGATCGCCTTCAACGGCGAAAAATTCAAAATTGAGCAAAATTTTGTGTTGAGGCTTCACAGACACGAACCAGTTGCAAGTTTTTGAAGCTAAACCTCTACCGGGTCCGTCGTAATTAGATGGAAAATTTGGACTGGTTATAACACCATATTCCATACCGGACATATTACCACCGCAATCACCAAAGATGGACTTGGCTATCTCGAATGTGTATCGCGCTTTAAAACCGCTCGCGACTCCTTCCGAATCTGCATGCAATAAAACCGCAAGGCCCGAAGCTCCGCGAGGTGATACTAGTGGTCCGGGAGCTGATAATCCGCAATATCGTCCTAATGGTGACCAACCTCCGCGTCCTACTCCCCAAACTTCTACCCAGTCTTCCCAGCATATTGATGTACTATGAATTAAATAGAAAAGAAAGAAGATATGGTTATATTTTTTGAAAATAATAATTATTACTATTTATTATCAATATACGTGAATAATTACCCGTATGCGCCTGTGGTAGTATTGACAGAATCAGCCTTAACTTTAAAATGATCGAACACGATGGTGACTTGCTCGTTGGGTGTGGCCAAAAACATGTATGTACAGTTGGTATCTGATGGATAATTTGAAGGATACCTTGGCGAGTTAAATTCACCCTTTTTTCTAGACGAGCTTCGATAAGTAAACGAACAAGAACCATCCGGTGCAGCAGTACCTGGGATCCGGTATTCTATAAAAATTTTAAAATGTTATATTTCGTTTTGTTGTGAAATGAATATTGAAAATTTAGTTGTTATGAAAATTTAACATATTAAATATATACCGGTTTCGAACGAATATTTAGCTTTGAAACCGCGACCCCACAAGTCTCCAGAGCTGAAAACTAGCACCAATCGCGGTCCATCCGACACAGCAATTACCGGTGTAACTTCGCCGCAAAGGTCCATGTCGAACTTGTCGTAAGAATCGGACGCCTCTTGCCCTTTCAGGTAAACTTTCAGAAACCCGTCGGTGCATGCTGCTCCCGATCTGAAAAAGTTACAAGAAATTTTCTTCATTATGTAGCAAAATAGCGCACACAAGAATATCGAGAATTATGTAGAGTTTTCGAAACTTACTCTCCGGCTTTTTCGCCTTTAGGTATTTCAAATTTAATAAATTCCAAACGGACTCTCTCAAGATGTTGAGAATCTTGCATACCATAAATAAAATACCTGAAATTGAAATTTGACACGATTAAATTATTTTTCATAAACAGCGAATACAATTTTATTTGAGCAAAAGTAAGAAAATTATCACTTTCATATTTACCTACAAACTATTTTCGGTATATATGGAAATGGATAATTAGGACTAAAAACGTATCCTGTTGATTCCTTTTTACTTAATATTTTTTGATCGCATTCTGATCCGCGAATGTGTTCTGCATCATTCTTACTTATAAAATCTGCAATCAAATAGAAACTTCAATCGATATATGTAATTTTTTAAATTTAATTTTATTTCCAAATTTAAAAATTCCTTGTATAATATTTTTTTTTATTGGAAACAAAGTTACGAAATTGTGTATTTCTTTTCTAAAATTTATTTCAAACTTGAGGGCATTTTTTTCCCTCTTGAGTTATAATTTTTACTAACCTAATTTTCGAAGTGATCCCTCAAGAATAATTATATAATGATATTACAGGTATAATTTAGAGCAATGGTTTCCAACCTTTACGTCGTTACGCTATACACTATACCTTTTATTTTTAATTAGTATATAATAATAGTATAATACTAAAAAAACACTTATAATTTTAACATAGGAATTAAAAATAAAAATAGATATTCATTAACTATTTTTTTTTATGAAGTTCGAATACTATGGTATATATCTGTTTGAATATTGTATATGAAAATACACTATGAAAACGATCAGCAATACAAAATAGCTTTTAATATAACTATCACTTTGTGTTGCTTAAGTTATCGATTAAATATTAAAGTAAAAATGATACATACCGAGTTTGACGAAGCTCTCTGAAAATTCGAACATGCCCTTAAAGCCACGATTTTGTGTGTTGGCCGTTCTTGGCAACGTATAAAAGACGACCAGCAGTCTCTCATCACTGGAGTATAACACCAAATTCCGTTGTTGACCACAATAGGTGCCCACCTGTGCTGAAGAATTATCCGGGCCGTCGAACACGCGCACATAGTCAAACGGGCAGCTGAAATTTATTACAATCGTTACTATAAAATACAAATGAAATTATACGAGAATCAAGTTATTATATAATAGGTATGCTACACTACTCACTGAGGTCCGCCATAGAAGAGATCGAAATCGCGGAATTCGATGCGTATTCTCTGACCGGGTTTGCCCAAGAATTGATAAGAGCAGTACAGCCCTTTGGGATAGGCACCGGGATACGTTGGTGACAATAGCACACCTTTTCTCCTTTTGGATTCTTGCACCGTGAACGAGCACGGCGTCTGCTCCACAGTCGTACCCACTGAATATTCCGCTGAAAAATATTTTTTACTCTATTTATTTATTATAAATACAATTGCGTTTCTGTATAAGGGTATGTAAAACACGTTTTATATACCCTTATACAGTGTTTTACAGATACAAAGGTGTACTCGAACGTTGACAACGAGGCAAAAAGTGGTAACAGTGTATATTTACAGTCATTGATGAAACGGTAGTTTCCGTGGAACAGCGTCGACGGCGTATACGCTTTATCAGTGAAAAAGGAGAGAGCTATGGCACGATGAAGAGACACTCTTCGTCTTGGTGGAATGGGTCCGCAGTAACGACCACCGAATGGACTCGTCACCAGCTCGCCCGGTTCTCCGCTCACCGCTTCCGAGTACACATCCATGTACTCATGTACACACCTATCATTTTTTTTATTTTTATTAATTTAACTATTATTATTTTTATAATAAACATTTTATAAAATTGCTTACCCTGGTAGTTCACCCACCGCCGCTCCACTGAAAAAAAAAAGATAATTAAGTATCATTTTACTTTGTGATGCGTATACAAGTTGAGAAATGTGACCCAAAACCACAACATTTGCGGTTAACGTGTCAACTGCAAAGTTATGACGGTGGACATATTTTGTTGTTATTAGAGATGACGGTATGAAATTAAATTTTGACAGTCTACTTTATGTTTTATACAGTATTATTATATACTGACTCTTGTGGCTTTCCTCGGAGATTGAAGACTTGGAAGATAATCTCGACTCTTTGACCAGGAGCAGCAAGGAAGGTGTAGAGGCACTGACGAGAATGGTTGTTAGGATTGATCAGCTCTGGTGCGGAAAACGTGCCACCTTCCTCTTCACCGCTGCTCACGAATGTCTGGTCGCACTCTGTTGATAAATAAAAATAAATAAATATAAGTATAATCGAAACGTATCTCAAGTCAGGATATTAAATTAACGGTTCAAATTAAGCAGGGAGATATGGGCGCAATAGACGTGCTTGTTATATGGTTTTGGTAATCATTTTGTCAAAGTAGTCAAATATCTACTGCGTTTGCTATTAAGACATTTTTTTAAGATCAGAGAATCTACGTAACGACTCATTAAAAAAATATGATATCTCGCTTTGATGATATTTTGTGATCATAGCGATCATTAGATTTGATTTTCCGTCAAATTTTTCTTATTGAAATGTTTTAAAAGCAAAGTTTATATATGTATATATATATATATATATATATATATATATATATATAAATATAAATATATATATATATATATATATATATATATATATATAAAAATATAAATATATATATATATATATATATATATATATATATATATATATATATATATATATATATATATATATGTGTAACATATACAAAATCTTCATACTTAATATAATCGATTAATGATGTATTAATCAATATTTTCAAATTCGTTATTAACGATGTACATGTTAATTTTAAATACTTAAAAGCTTTATTAGCGGAAACGCTTCGTGGAAAATTTGCAATTCAACGATATGAAAGAGCTTCCCAAGAATCGCATATTGTGCAAAATCTGCATGATTGGCACATATACGAAGTAAAACAGAGAACGAAAGGAAAACGTAGGAAAACGCGATGTTGGAAAAATTAGAATTTTATTTATTCGAATTTTTTTTATTTCCGGTAGGACGAAGGGTGACGGCGGTGAAACGGGAAAGGAAAGGGGGCACGAAAATAACGATGTCGTTACGTGTATACGAGTAGCAACAAAAAAAAAAAGAAAAAATATAGGCGGAATTTCTCGCAAAAACACCGTTAAAATGTATAATTTAATGACGGAAGACAAGCGCAATATTTTCGAGAGATTGATGGGTTGCGTAATAAATGTGAAAATTGTTCAAAATGTCGATGACAACACGACAGACGTTGATTAATATTATAAAAATTAGCGACTTTTTGAATTTTTCAATAACAATTCATCATGATAATGAGCAATGTCAAATTTATTATTTGAAGTGTAACATTTTATTTAGAATTTTTAAATTACGTACATAATTATAAGTAAAAGAAATGTGTATTACTATTATTAAATTATATTTATATATAATGCTCGAACGCCATATATTGTGTTCATTTATTCCATTAAGTGTAAATTTCGCACGGCGTACTATGACTACGGTGACCATTCGTTCTGTTTTTGGCAGGATATTACTGTTTTTAAGACGCTGTCCTTTTCTTTTTTAAGTATAAATATATTCTGTTTTTCATTTATTTGTACTGTTTCTCAATGAAATTTAAATTTTATTTTTTTGTAATTTTAAAAGACTGAATATTTTTCTATTTACATTTTGTAATAATTAATAAGTGTATAGTTCAAGCAGTCGCTCAGTTTCGGCTGAATATGGGCCATATTATATGGCCATTGTTTTGTAATAACCGATCTCGTGTAATTAAACGTATTAATATTTTTTTGGTTCCTTGTACTGTTTTTTGATGCAAAAATAATGGTCACCATAACTATGACACGATAATGTGCACCTAGCAATACTTTTCACCGACACGATTTATTTTTCATGTTTTTTTTAATAATTTGAACATTTTCATTTCATGTATAGTAAATATTTATTTTTTTATATTATATAAAGCTTATTTTCAATATAATAAGAAAATATGATAATATTTTTAAATTCAATTGTAAATTATCGTGAAAATATTTTCCATAGAAAAATATTCAATTTTATTTTTTAATCCAAATCTTTTTTCGTAAAACTTGACTCATAAAATTAAATTTGAAGCAAGGAAATATGAATGTTCTAGATTAATTTTTTATATGGAAAAATTTAATGACGTAGATTTTTCAACGGAAAATTTAATACTTCATATTTAACGAGTTGTGCAATGTTTATAAGACGTCCTATTGAAATTTCAGACTTTGTACGGTTGAATATTAGATTATAATCGGCCTTCAAGCTCGTCGAAATGCTTCTTAATAATGTATGAACTTATTTAAAAAAAAGAAACGCTTACGACATTTTATCAAGTTATATAATAAATATATTGTATTACGCTGTGATGTAAAGGTATTCGAATTTCATTGTTAAACATGTATTGCGACCGTGTAATGTTGGCCAAAGTTGAACAGGAAGTTTGAATGTTGTCGAGCGTGAATCCAGATGAACCGAAGAGATAAAGAAGTTTAAGGATCCCGATATTACCCAAGAGGTCACGAAGACATTCATGAAACCGTTTCACCATTTTATTATAAATACTATTATATATGTCTCCTATATAACAGAAGCTTAAGAGTAAAACGGTGTAAATTTTGGGTCTCGCTTCTTTATCACTGTTTCAAGTTATTTGTGTCCACTATTGATCAATATTTTCTAATTATATAATTTTAGATAGCCGAAGCTTTCGAACATCGGTGTGCGATCGGTCTTTGTACGTTCAAAAAATAATCCTGCTTAAAATTAGAGTTTGAGGTTATACTAGAAATTAAATCCTCAATTTTAATATATTTAACGATATACGCATTTTTTTGAAATCATGGCGGCGAAAATTATTGTTTGGATCATAATATGCTCCAGAACGTTCTGTGCGTATGCATTATATAAAATGGCCGGCTGTCAAAATCGAAATAAAATTGAATTGCAAATGTCTAAATATTTTACACGAAAATATATAGTAATAAATTGCATTAGGATATGGGAACGATGCATATTTCAAGTTGTAATAGCATTTTTATTGTGTTAAAAAATGTTGCCAGTCGCCAAAAAGAATACGAGTGATGACGGCGGCGGCATCCACTTTTTCATATATATGATTTATATTGTTCGAATTATCGTTTGATCCTTATTTTATAATAAAATATATTAAATTCGAAATATTTTATATATACAATAGAAAGCCTAATTGGCATAAAAAGCGAGCGAAGCGTACGAGAACTTTTGTAATTTGAATGTTTATTGCTATTTTATTGCTAGGAATGTGTCCCTTTTTGAGGTGGGCAATAAACTCACGCTTAAGTTATATCCGGAGCTTTTGTATGCGGACAAAATTGAACAATCTTTATTCCTCAAGGAGCAATTGAAACAAGCCGTTTTAATGTATGATACACTCGCCCGAGGAAAGGGTTCTTTGCTCGATAACGTTTTTTTTTTCTTCTATAAACGTTAAATATAAATTTTTGACACAATCGAAAATATTTATTACTGTAATAAAAGATTTTTCTTTTTTGTAATAAGGCATATTCGTTTAAATTATATTGCATTACCAAAAAATGTATTATATGGGAATAAGGTAATATTTCATCGATCGCAAGGGGTTTCGTTTTGGCAAAAAAAAGTATCGTTATTGGTAATGGAAATTGGAAAATCGTTGAAACGGTCGAATGAAGATGAAACTTTTCCCATCTTTTCAACTTTTCAAACTCATTTGGTGGAAACCTGTATGTGAAAAAAGGATTGAATATATATATATATATATATATATATATATATATATATATATATATATATATATAAATTAATAATGTGTAAATGAATTATGACTAAAATTAATTTAAAATTTGATTATGATCCCTCTGGATGCGGTTTCGTTATTAGTTCTCCATTTACGAATAAAGCGCAATTAAATCGAGTTTACGCAATATTCAATAGTTTTTGTTATTCGAGAAAACCAAAATCGGAGATCTTAACATCAAATTTAGGCTTAAAGAATATATTAGATTACAAACGTGTAAACGTTTAAATGTAAAACAAATGTATTTGCACCCATTTTTTTGTATTAAATTTGTATTTTCTTTAATAAATAATATATTAGTTGTTTCTTTGTTAAATAGGTGTATATTTTTGAAAACGAATATTTCAAACAAAATCTGAAGTTTTAATTAAAAAATTGGTTGCATATCTCTGTTTTATAATAGTTTATTTGTTTTAGGAAATCGAGTTTTAAACATATATGTGCGTAAATCGTTTATACGTAAGTCATAATTGTGTGCAGATATTAATTGGCATGCGTTTCGATTAACATTAATCCGTTAATCGATTAATCGATAATCGGTCAATTTGCTTATCGGTTCGTTAGTATTTTACTGCGATTTCGCTAAATTACACACATAATATATCTGTAGTATAGCGGAAACCAAAACGTTAATCTAACCATTTCCGATATATTATACATATATACTACTGTGATTAAAAAGTAAGGTGAAATTGTCATTTAAAACTCTCACGCATTAGGTAGGCAGGTAAATTGTATATTTTTCCTAGGTTGAGAAGACTATCAATAATATTTATCAAACGTTTTTTTTGTCAAAAGGTTTAATTATCCCCGAGTTAGACGTGTTCTTACAACTCTTCGTGTCTTCATCACGATAATGTACCATGTCATACTGCATTAGTTCTTCGCGACTTTTTTGCCAAAAACTTGACCTATATCGTTTCACAACCACCGTATTCGTCCGTATTTGATCCGTGCGACTTCTGGCTAGTCATCAAAATTAAAAGGATAATGCGGAGACGCCGTCTTGACACATTTGAGGAGATAAAAACCGAATCGAAGAAGGTCTTGAAGGATATACCGGAAAAAGACTATTACGATTTTTCCGAAAACTGGAAAAAGCGTTGGCAAAAGTGCATTTTATCGGATAGGGATTACTTTGAAAGGGATGAAATTGATTTGGAAGAATAAATAAAGAATTTACATTTTATAAACAAATTCACCTTACTTTTTGATCATAGTGTTATGTACTCGTATATATTCATCATAAATTTTGACGGAGCACGTTTTGTTTTTGTCAAAACATGAAATGTGCCTTATAATTAAAGTGATTTAAGATAATTTCGCACGGTTTAATTAATATGCGAAATAACGGATAGGACTCGATAACGCATCATTGAACATTTCTATAGAATGAAGCCTCGTCTCATGTAAGAAAATTTCCAATATCGTCAAAATGCACTCGATTGTAAAATCAAAGACATTATTATTATTATTATTATTATTATTACTGTTATAGTGTCATGGACGAATTTCGATATTTTTATTGGACCGAACACTTTTATTTTTTTTCCATTTTCATGGAAAAATTTTCACTCGGAACCCTTGTTTTTGCTTTCACTTTGTCGTTCGTTCGACGCTAGTCAATCTAAAGCACGTTTAAAATATGCATATAAATAATATTTAAGTTTTAAAATTAGTCATGCTTTTAATATATAGTATCGTGCGATAAATATTTTTTTTTAAAAAATATGAATCATGCATTGATTATATAAGATTTAGAATAAAATTACTTTTACTACGATTATTAATAAATAATGTCTTAAAGTGAAAGCGTATGTCGCTTTTAAAATCGTTTACTTTTTCCAATAATTTGAAGAAATCTTTTATACAGCTATTCATATTGGTGTGGGAATTCAATTTCACTATATTACATGTTAAATCAATAGTTCTTCTCTTTTTTTTTAGAATTGAATTTATATTAAAAAAAAATAAATTATTGGACATTTGTATTTTAGAATTAAAATTAATAAAGGTATTTGCTAGATTTTGTATATGATGAATTTGAAGAATATTTCTTATGAACGATATTGAAATTGAATTCAATTAGACTGGAAAAGTAACACAATTTCATATAAAATACTTTAAGACATTTTATACAGTAATGTATTATAAATATTCAACTATGCATGCAAAAACATCCAATATATATGGTATATATATATATATATATATATATATATATATATATATATATATATATATATATAATGTATAATAATAATAATTTTATAATTTTAACAATATCGATTTAAATTTGATTTTTTTTTTGTAATTATATAACTTACGACAATAAGATAAAGATAATATTTTGATAGAAAAAAAATATATAGACGCCCCAGTATTTTCTCGTATCATAAAAATACACTTTTTCAACGAACGACACGATGAGTGCGCACAGTGGCGTATCGTGTGAGTAATAAATAAATAGCGAATTTAGCCCTCGCCCCGGGCGGCCTCATGTCAATCGAAAACGAAGTAAAAAAAGTTACATCGTATATATATATATATATATATATATATATATATATATATATTTTGTACACTGTATATTATTATTTTTTTTAGTTCGTTTTAGAAATTGACTTACGAAAATAAATATTTTGCACATTCTAATCATCCAATAAGAAAAAAAATTCGATTTATCAATTTTTAAAATATTTTTATATACAATAGTATACACCAAAACTTTGATTTGCATCGCTTTTATAAAATTTTTCAATATTTAATTTCAAATTTCATGTAAAAATGATGGATATCGATTTGTATTTATAATAGTGACTCCTGTGAATGATGCCAGTGGTGTTGAGTTTGTTTCGATTTGTGTCGTCTTTTTCGACGACAATTAACGACGCAAATCGAGGTTTTGGTGTATTCTATTTTATGAATTGATAATATTATGCAATTTGCGTTGATGTAAAGAAATTAATAAAAATAAAATGAAACGTCATTTATTTTCGGCAAATATTATTTTAAATTTTGATGTTTTATAATAAAATTTGTTGAAAATAATACAAATACTTATATTATTATATTTAATTATTTTTGACCGTTTTTTCATTTATACCATAATAGATATTATTGAATGACTCTTGAATGTGCGCAAATAAATAAATAAAATGTGATTATAAACACAAATTGCTCAATTGGAAAATTGGATGTGAACAGGGACTACAAACAACGTCTAAGCGTACAGCTCTAATCATCGGCAAAAGGTCGAAACAAGGATATTTTGGAAAAAAGTTTTTTTCATTTCAAAAAAAAGAAAAACAAAAACTTTTTTGGTAGAAATATATGCATGGAAATATATGCTGCAAACTCTACATAACTATAACGCTTAACATGGTTTGAAGTATATTATATTATATATATATATATATATTATTATATTATATGAGTGACACGTACTTGGAGGCTTGGTGGGAGAGAGCGAGGGCGAGGGCGAGGGCGGGGGCGTGTACGGGGGCGGAGGCTGCGTTACGCCGTTGGCGCCCCCGTCCTGGGGCTCCCCGGGCCACCCTGTATATCACACCACCGAAATTACACATATGTATACACCCATTAATTCATTAAATTATATAATATAAATACTAACATTTCCCTAAATAATAATAATAATAATAATAATGATAATAATAAACCGTACATCTCTGATTAATAGTGTTTACTTATTGACATCGACTTTTATATATATATATATATATATATATATATATATATATATATATATATATATATATATATATATCTGTACACATTATTAATCAATCTGTTTTTTTTTATTCAAACAGTATGAAATTGTATTACAATTTAAATATCTACCAAGTTAACAAATTTAGCATTAAAGATGGAAACCTGACTAAACGATATAAATTTTAATATTGTAATGATCAAAAATTTATATTGATTCTTTGGTTAATGACTAAATATTAATTATTATAATTTAGAATCATAAAAATAAAATTTTAAGTATTTCTGTCAAACCGTGAATTTTTTTGTTATATATGTATATACATATAATTTACAGTCAACATCCATCTTTTATACTAAATTTTGTGTAAAAAAATCTAATTTTAATTTATAAAAAATGAGATTTTTATTACTTTTATTTATATATTAAATATTAAAATATGTACACTTTCTTAAATAAAATATATAAATATTAGTACAATAAACGAACGAAAGTCTTTCTATCTAGTGAAAATCGTTTTTTTATCATTATTATTTCCATCTTAAAATTTTGACATATTGCAATTTTTTACTAGTTAAAACATAGACATATCGCTTAAAAATTGTATTACCGTGTTTTTGTAAATTAAACAAGAAAATAATGGAAATATATTTTACACACATTTATATATTTATATATATATATATTATAGTGTTGTCATAATAATTGTGTTAGACGTAATTTAATAAAAGAAGGCAAAAACATGACGTTCCTTTATTAATAGTCCGTCGAAAGGTAATCGTATTATTCGACAGTAACTCTGATTTACACATAAATATGTGTGTATGTGCTATAAGCTTTGGGTTCCAATCTACCATATATGTCATTTTGTGTACAAACACTACATATATTAAAATGGTCGCAATTCTGATTTTAACGATTTTTCTGAATAAAAAAAAATATTTCAAAAATGTAAAATATTATAAAAAAATTTCAAATGAAAAATGTTCATATATGTATATTTTTTAATATTTTATTAACTTGTTTTTTTTTATATTTTAAAGTGTAAAAACCGTACAATAGAAACAAAATTAAAAAAAATAAATACAATAAATTCCTAGTTTTCTTCAGAGACAAAGATTGTAAATGTAAATGAAACTGTAAATCTTTAATTAATGGGGCTTGTATTTAGAAAATCTCTTACTTTAATTTATCGCCGTGGAAAAAAAATTAGTGAGTTATTTAAATTGTAATGTAAGAAAAAAATCTTTTTTTTTAAAGTAACCATATCTTCAGTATGTTTGTGAAATTCCAGCTCTGGAAGCGTTTATTTTGTTCGCTGTATACATATATATATAATACACATAATAAATACCATAAAATATTTTAGTGTATTTTAAAAGACAAAAAAGAGACTTACGCAGGACAGAAAACCGAAAAAACATAATAAAAAAAGAGTAAAGGTTGCGGATATTCGAGTAATCTTATTATAGCGAGCGGTAAACATTTAAGTGCGCGTTTTTAATTCCACACGAATATAAAAACGGCACAAAGTTTTAATACGCGAAAACGAATGAATAAACAAACTTGTTTAAAATCAAAACGCTTTTATTTGGGGTTAGATTCGTTTATTAACTAATATTTCCGTTATATATAAAATAATACTTTTGCTATTTGAAACGATGCTATACATAACTCGGGCGTTTCCATTTGAAATATATTTTCACAGGATTTAAGTCAACATTTCAGTATCGTTCAATATCCTGTTTTGTATTGCAGGATTGATCGGCCGTTTTCCGTGCAATCAGCTTTAAGAGACGAATTCGGCTTTTTCAATATTCATCATATTTTAGTGCACGACGTGTTCGCGTATGAGAAAATTAATTTATGCAAACTCGGACCGATTCAATTTCGAAAGCAGCTCTTTCATTATATTAAATATATATGTATATATATATATATATATATTTTTTTTTTTTTGGTATTTTCTAAATTTATTCGTTCTCTATGAAAAACAAATCGAAATCGGCGATCGTTAAATAAACAATAGTAAAGTGAATATAGAAAAGATAAATGATTTCAATGAAATATCCATTTGATAAATATGTATATAGGCGATCGATTTGATTTAAACAATTTTATGAAAGTGTAAATATAATTCGAACAGAATTCATTAAAGCAGGCGTGTCAAACTCATATCATATTGCGGGCCACACGAGTTTCAACTAAAAGCGTTAAAAATTTGATAATCGAAATATCACTTTTAATTTATTTACTACGAATTACATACAAATAAAAAAAGACAAAATTTACTTTAAAATATTAATTTTATATATGTTATATCAAAAACAGCGTATCTCGACAGACCTCGCGTTTGACATGCATGTATTTTAATAAGTGTAGGAGCACAAAAAAATAGTAATAGTAAAAATTTATTTATTTGTACCGACGGACATTTTGATGGAAATAAATAAAAGTATAAACATAACCATTACATCGACCGCAAACGAGCGATAGTCGAACGCTCAACGATACAGTCGTACAGTCGAGCACAGTTTCGTTTTTATTACGTTTTTCTTTTCTTTCCCAACGTGAAAACTGACCGTATTGAACTAATATACAGAGTATTTGTGACGGGAATCGAACCCGGTTACGTAAACAGACCGTCGGCTATTTTACGCTAAAGAAAAAACGTAACGTTTCACATTCGACACGGATCAGTTCGTTAGATACACTTTGTATGCCACGTGTAAAGAGGTGCTTCTAGCCACCCTCGATTCCGATCGTCTTCCTCATCCCTTACACACACACACACACTCGGCTGCGTCTTCCGGTACTCTTTTCTTATTTTTCACTTTCATCGTCTTTTTTTTTCTTTTCACTATTACCATTTCTCCGATAGAGAGGCGAAAAGTTCTATTTCCGGTTCAAATCTCTCCCATTCTAGACGCGTATTTGCAATGTTTGTGTATACGTGTATTTTCTATCTACGACGAGGTTCTGGAAAATCTCTCATAGACGATTTTCCGCAGAATCATTGAGCACTTCATTATTGAATAAAAGAACGCGAAAGTATTGCATTAGCATCGATCGTATATTTTGTATACAAATTTTACTATATATGAATTGATAATATATATATATATATATATATATATATATATATATATATATATATATATATATATATAAATATATATGTGTGCGTGTGTGTGTTTGTTATTGTATAACAAAATGTTATAAAATGTTGAATATATAAAAATTCTTAGTCTAAATATTTTTTATTTCTAAAAATTGTATTACCGGTTACCGCTTAAATGATAATTATTTTTTTTGTAAGTCATATTGTCTCATAACAACTTAGAAAACCCTTATTTAAAATAATAAAGATAAACAATTTAAGGTTAATAATTACGCACATAAATTGCACGTATTTTTTGTTGCGTACGTGCATTTGCAAATTTATATTATTAACAATAACAGTGAAACAAACACAATTCGAGCGAATTTATGAATATTTATAATTTATTGTGTACACCGAGTGACTGTTTGCAAAAACAAAAATATTTAGCAACATCGGCGAGAAATCTACGTGATTATGCAAGAGCAAAAAAAAAAATATATATATATATATATGTTCTTATCATAATTTATACATTTGAATCGTTTAAAATATGGAAAATATTATTAAATATATACAATACAAAAATATTCGTTTAAAATGTACAATTAACTTGTTTTATGTAATATGTAATTTTTATAGGACACGTCAATCTATCAACAACAGTATAAAATTTCAATAATGGATTGTGACATTTTTTTTTTATTTTTAAAAACCTTTTATATTCTGTTTTTTATAATATTAGAATGATAGATTGGTTTAAAAAGATGCATAAAATGATTCTGTAATAATATTATATATATTAAAATAAATGAAATATTTCGAAGGTGAAAATTACGTATTTTCTAAAAATCCCGTATTATTTTTTTCTCAAGTAAAATAATAAACGTCTGTCTTATACAAAAGCCTGATATATTAGCTATATTAATTCTCATATACTATGGTTTATATATTTTATTTTTTCTATGATAAATTAATATATATATATATATATATATATATATATATATTTATTTATTTATTTTTTTTCATTATTCTCAAACTAAAAATTTTGAAATTTTCTAATTTACAATTTAAAATAAAACTCATACGGCTTTTTGTCATATAATTATAATAAACTATATCGGGAACATATTTATAATTAGAAATATTATGAATGAATTTTATATAATTAATAAAGTAAAAATAAACAAAAAAGATATTTACATTATAATTATGAATGCATCCAGAAGAGAAAATGTATCATCTCATCTTATTCAATAAAAAATTTTTTTTCCTCCCAAAATTACGTTCAAAAGAAAACCAATTTTCTCATTTCGAAAAATAAATCTATTTCATTACATCGATGAAGATATGAAAATATCTGCGGTATTAAAAACATGTGAATTATTAATTTTAACGATTATTTCGGCAATATTCGAAGGACGTGAATGAAAATTTTCTTTTTAATTTTTTTTTATTTATTAAATAAATACATCGAGTTAATGTTATTTTTTTCATTACATAATCTAAGAAACCTTATAGCTTTATTCAATGAGACTTCATTTTGCGCGTTCGTGGTCTTTTAGTATGAATAGACTTAATTAAAAATTACGTAATACCTATATTAAAATATACAAAACGGGAATGGGTGAATTTTTTGACTGCCGAATCATATTAAAAATTTTTGCACGCTAATATATTTATAATGTGTACAGATTTTTTATTGAAATATATAGAGAAAAAAATAAAAGAGCGTTTTTGTGCGGTATATAGGGACCGCACAAAAAAAAATCGCACCAAAAAAATCAGAAACTTAGAAAATAGTTATAAGAAATAATTTTATCACAACATATGAAAAAAATATGCGGTAGAGGGAGACCGTATAAAAAAAGGTCGACGGCAACTAACTAAAGTTATTAGATGGCGCATTTTGTATTGAAATTGACTGATACAATGTATGCATAAGAGTATTCAGCAGGACCAATGAAATAGGTACATACACAATGATAGCAAAAAAAGTGATGTTAACACAGTGAGTCGTATTGTAATTCATATACCGCACAAAAACAGGTTTGAGTACGTCGGGTGAAAAGCGGAAAAATAAGTTGTGTCAGCGGCTGTATTTTATGCATTGTGTATTATGAAATATTGTATAAATATTTGGTGTGTCGTGTTAAGGGTTAAAATAAACGTCTGCTATCAAAACGTAACAAACGGCATGCAAAGTCCTCTCCCGGGGGCAAATCCGCGTCGGCAATAATTGTGAATATGCTTTTAAAGCCTGTTTGCATATGCGGGAAGAGCTTTTATTTATTCAGGCTAAACTCGGTCTTGATGTTTGACAACAAAAACAACGACAAAGACACCAATGACAACGGCCAAACTTTAACAAACGTCGAGTTTTCACTTTTACGCGAAATATAACTTCGTTTTGAAGATCTTGCAATCACGTATTAAACAATAAAAATGGGAGTTTGAGCTAAGTTAAATCAATATGACTTTTACTGAAAAAATATTCAAAGGTTTTTGCTTTTGCCTTTTCCTTGCGATATTTCAGAAATGTGAAATTATTTGGTAATTCCAGAGGGTATTCTTACAATTTATTTGAGCTTTATTGAGATGATAATTTTTTACAAAGTTTTTGGAATAACGCACATTTAGAAGTGTTTCCTTTCTCTTCGAGTCCGATAAACGTGCCCATAATTATGAAAGTAGTCAAAGACACATATTTTCTTTTCTTTCGAGATATAAGATAGTTTATGTTGCATAAAATAAAGATATATTTATTTTATGCTACATATCAATTTAGAATTTTATTAATCTCGATTAACGAAAATCTTATTATTCTTAATGTTTGAATTGAGTTACAGTATTTTCAAAATTGACTAAATGATGTAAAAATGATTAAAGCGATGGAAAAACTACGATTTTTTTTTAAATTGTCCATTTTCATCATTTCAAGTTTTTATCATTATGAGTTTTGAGATTCTTAAAATGAACTGAATTAAACTCTTTTTTATAATTATGACCATTATTATAATTATGGGTACAAATGTTTCAGTCAATGTTAACTCGGATAAATTCTAAAAGATGTAATTATACCATTCCACTATATTATAATCTAATTGTCGTTCTTTATAGCATAATCAATTGAAAGTCATTTCACATCATATTTTAGATTCGAGAACAGAAATTTTCTATTTACTTAAAACGATTCTTATCGTATTTCTTATGAATATTTGATAAAAATCTAAGATTGCTCTTAAACGTAACATTGTATATCAATGTCAATCCGATTGATGTTGCGGCGGCGATATATATATATATATATATATATATATATATGTGTGTGTGTGTGTGTGTGTGTGTGAGTGTGTGTGTTTGTGGACGCAATTTTTTTCCATGCACAATTTCTTTTCGTTTTTCTCCTTTTTATATTTTTCAAGAGGTTCGCAATCGATAAGGAAACTTTTTCTTTTTTTTCTTTTGCAGTGGTTTTTCTCGATTCGACTGCTTTACGAATGCAAACGACAGGACTGTACTCGTCGAAAAGGACTAGAAATGGGAAATGTGTCGACTCCTATTTTGCGTCTTCCTTTGGAAATGTTCACGACTTTCATCCTGCGACAATTTTTAATTTTGCAACGATATCTATAAATTTTCAAACATGTATATATATATATATATATATATATATATAAACATATATGTCATATAGCACTTCATGAATATATAACGACATTCTCTTCCTTTGTAAATACGAGTATGTAAAATGCGAAACTTCCCTTTGCTTTTCTATTTCGCGTTTCCTTTGTCATTTTAAACTACGCCTATTTTTCGACACGAATTTTTTTTTCAACGCTCGTAAAGTCTAGAATGAGAATGATAAAATTGTAAAACGCAATACGAATAAGGTATTGAGTTGAATCCGTTTCATTTGACCTGTGAACAGGATCGCGGTAAAGTCGGATAATGCCGAAGGCCAATAAAAAAAATCCCAAAGAAAATGTGTTCATATCGATATTGAATTTTCTTTTATTTTCAAAGAGAAAACGGTGTCGGTCTCAATTTTACAAAAACACAAAAACACATTGAAATATTGCGCTTTAATATTATATTTAACCGCATGTTTCTTGTTGTATTATCTTAAACAAAGTTGCCGCTCCGAACATAAATATTGTTCCAAATTTATCAATGAAATTTCTCATATTGATTTTTATCAATTTTCGAAACAATGTTTAAACATTGTTTTTTTTTGTTCTTGAACTACTCACAGAGGCGTTTAACTAGGTAGATGGTTTTGGTTCTCCCATGGATTGTCCGACGACGATGATGAGGACGATGAAGACCGCCAGGAGCACCAGAATGCAGCAGATGGCCACAGCAACCATATCCGTATGTGCGCCCACCGCGTTCAAAACTCAAAAAACCCGCGCAAAAAACGCGGACAAAAATCAACGCTAATAGAAAGAGCGAATTCGCTCTTCTTTCACACCGTACACGCAAATATCAATCGAAAATTTCAAAAATTATATATAAATATTTACAAAAATATCAATATGTATATATATATATATATATATATATATATATATAAATTATACAATTATCTCCTTTTCCGAATGTTTTTTTTTATAAATTATACACGATATTTATTTTAAATATATATATATATATATCACAGGTACGGTTATAGTAAAAAGTTGTTTAATATGGCACTTGAATCACTCATTTTTGACATATTTGGCACACACTTTTCTTCTATATATAAAAACACTACATATTTACATTAACAAAATATAATATAAATTGAGCGAATATTTATTCACGTTGATGCAACATTAATATAGTTGAATATTTTTATAGTCGGATTTTAAGTCATTTTTTTTAAATAAATATCTATGCTATTAAAAATATGTAATAAAATGCAATATTTTTTTCAATATATATATATTGTATAAATAAAAATAAAGTTTGAACAAGATTTCATATAATAAAAAGCGTTTTTGTTCTTTTAGGGGATTAGTATAGGGTGGTTGCGTTTTGTAATTTCCGTGTAAATTTCAACTAGAAGGGCTCGTCGAGTTTACCTTGCCGAGATAAAAAGGGTCCGAATTAGCGTACTTTTTTTTCTAAGGACATTGTTCTAGGGTCATTTAAGTCTCGTCGTGCTTTTTTTTTATCATCGTTCCCGTTTCGTGCTCATCGTATCATAGGTCGGCTTCGAGCATTTTAAAACGTAATCTAAATGCAAAGTGCGACACTTTGTGAAAAACTTAAATCATAGATTGTTTTGTAAGCGACAACGGGAGAATCTTGTTATCGTGGATTTTATTGAAATTTTAAAAATTCACGCTTATTTAAACACGCGACCCATATACATTATCGTGACAAATAATTTATTTAATGAATTCTTAATGAAGAAATATACATTTTTTATTATGATATAGAATTTTATAATTATTATATTAGTAATTGGGTGTTTTGCATTATGAGCGCAACAAAAAATAAAATAAACGATGGATTTATAAATTATAAAAAAAAGAAAAAGAAGTCCTACAAACCGTCGACAAAAAAAATCGTATTACATTTATATTAAAATTAATGGAACAACATGGATCAAGCTATTCTATTATTTGTCGTCATTGGAAAGTGTTGAATTGAATCTACGTATTTATTTAATAGAAATAGTAACCTAATGGGTTACGTAGAACGAGGATGACATTTAAAAATTAGTACAATTCATATAGGAAACAACATTTTTTCTACCAATTTCACCAAGCATTATTATTTAATTTCACCAAGCATTATCATTAATTTCATTGGATTATCATTAATTTTGAAAATTGTTTGACGAAATTAAAAAAAAAACTTTTTGTCACAAACAAGATTATTTAAATTCGAGGTCAGATAATTATTTGTTTAAATAAAATTATTATATAATTTAAGACCGAAATAAATTTTATTTTATAAAAAAGTAAAATTAAATTCTTGCAAGATTTTAAAGTTTTTTGCAAATATGTATACCATACATTGATAATTAAGGTAAGATAATTTTGAAAATTGTTTTCAAATCTACATAAAAGATAATGTTACAATTTATGGTATAGCTCGAAAAATTCCATTATTGATGAAATACGCATATATTTCGAAACGACGTCCAAATACTAAGAAGACACTCTCAACGATTGGATAACGCGAATAAGAAAATAATATTTAGAAAAAAATACGAACTACGTGGAAACGGCCTAAGATTTATTAGAGAACGGCCGATGCAAACTAAACGTGAAAAACAAAAGGGACAAAACGAAGATAAAAATAAAAGAAAAACCGTGCACGAGATATATAGATTTATTTGCGAGAGAACGGATCCGGAAAAAAATCGATTTTTTCTTCTCAAACGGGCATCGCAAACTGTCGACGCACGATTCGAATCGCGAAAAACGGTGAAAAATCATGTAAAGACGATCGTCGGCGGCCATATTGATTTCGGCAATGGCGAAGAAACGAAGCCGCCGCCATTTTAGCGGCGAGCGGGAAAGGAGGGCTCATGACGTCACGGGAAAATTCCCTTTCTCGAGGGCCCCGCCCCAGAAAATTGGGCGTAACGTGTCTCCGAGACTGGAAAAACCGATCGGAAAATCCGAACATTAATGCTCTCACGAAAATCGGCTTTATTCGTGTTTACTATTACCGATTACAATATATTATCGTAGTATTCTACATCAGCATTTCGTATTGAAATATTTATGATTATACCAAAGACATTCTAACTTTTTTTTCATATATATATATATATATATATATATATATATATATATATATATATATATATATATATATATACATATACTACTGTGATCAAAAAGTAAGGTGAAATTGTCATTTAAAACTCCCGGGTGTTAGAAAGACAGGTAAATTGTATTTTTTTTCCTAGGTTGGTAGGACTGTCTATAATATTTGCTAAGCGTCTGTTTTTTTTAAAAAGCTATACCGGACAAACACTATTCCGACTGTTTCGAGGACTGAAATTGATTTGGAAGAATAAATATAGAATTTAAATTTTATAAACAAATTCACCATAGTTTTAGATCACAACACACAACACACTATGAAAATTGTAAAACTACGAAATTGTGATCGAGAAAGACGTAAAAGCTGAAAGAGAAACCGACTCGTCACGGGGTCACGATTTCGAATTCGGAAAGGAGGGGGAGGGGTTGAAAATTGACGTTGGAAACTTTCTCGTTTTGCCGATTTTACCGTTTTCCATTAGTGTCGGTTTTCCGTTTTCAATTTTCGCGACCGGCTTCAAGGCTCCGAAAAGGGGTCCGTCTGTCAAACGCGAAAATCACCGAGTCGTTAAATCGCGAATGTTCCCTTCAAAATAGAGTTTGACTGGCACAAACGACCGACGGAATTCTCGAATTATGAATAAATTTGTTTTTGTCCGACGATCAAAGACATCGTGATATACATATGTATTTATAACAATATTATATTATGTACTCGTATATTTCTATTATATAATATACCTATTCTGTGTGAATATTCAACTTAAAAAAGTCTACTTAGACAATACTTCAAATAAATTTAACATATTATACATGCATTTTTTTTCCTCTCAAGTTTGAGATATTTTTTTATATTTAATAATAACAATCACATTGAAAAATTAGGATGCTAAAGATAAAGTTTTCAAGATTTTTAGTATAAGAACAAAAATAAAAATATATTTGTAAGTGAATAATTCTAAAAAAAACATCGGTATAAATTTATTAGTAGTTAATTAAATATGTAAAACAAGAGTTGAAAGAATATTATATATATATATATATATACCATATATATATAAAAGTGTAAGAATATTTATGAAATAATAAAACTATTGTATTCAACTGTTAGCATTTTTTTATTTCTCAAATTAATTATTATCTTGAAAAAGAAAACACTTTAATACCGAAAAAAGAACAAAAGGAGTCTTAAATCCTTCATTTTTCTTTGTTTTGTTCGACACGAGAAAGAAGCATAAAAACGCAACCTATACAAAAATTAAATACAATCCACACACACATACACATAGATATAAAAATATTTACTTGTATGTGTTGGATAAGCGAAAATGTGTATTTTTAATTTTTTTAACGTTATTTTCGCATGTCGGTCACGCATTTTATGGAAGAGCAATATCCAGAGTTTGAAAATGTCTATTCAAGGAATAAATATAGAGTCGAACAAATAAGGATAGGGTTCAATCGAACATGTATAATCCTAGAAAAATAGCTCAGAATCAATATACGAATATGATTCTCAAAATTTCATTTTTTTATTGAAAAATAAAAACAATATTTATGTATTATTATCATTTTTAATTAAAAAAAATAATGTACGATTGGTGGTATATAGGAAAAAAAATATTTTTTTTTCATGAAATTTCAAACTAAGAAAACAGTATATTTTTATTTAATAGTAAGTTTTATATATCTATTCTTTGGACACGTTGATATAGAAGTGCAATATATTTCAATAAAAACGAAATAATATAGCAACAAAATTGAATCAATCGCTGACGTTCTAAATATTTAAATACGTGTTCAGAATAATTAACCATCAGATCATGTGTCAACATATCAATTATTATGCATATATATACCATATATATATATATATATTAAAAAAGAGATATTTATAAAATTTAAATATCGATTTATGAACGCTTTCATATATCACGTTTATATGCGTCAGCGTGGATTTAGAATTGCGGATATTGACATAAAGAAGTTTTCAAGTTTTGTACATATATATCAAGATGTAGATAATAAGTTTCGGCGTCGTTATCACAAAGCGACTTCGTTATCAGAGGACGTCGCAGAGGCGACAAATAAACGTTCCCGTCGACATAATGCCGCATTTCGGGAATATAGTCGAAAACGAGGAAGTTTCTAACTCAGAAAACACGCAGAATCCGTCGTATCTTGGCTTCGTCATCTCTTCTCAATACAACTCTCATATAAACGAATCTACTCTGAAACAGTTTACCTCGGCTACTAAATTTCTTTACACACATAAAACACGCGAAATTTGAACAAAATTCCAATTAGACAAAAATCTATTAGAGCGAACTTCATAATTTATATGTAAAATTAATATAATTGTGATCAAAAAGTAAGGTGAAATTGTCATTTAAAACTCTCGGACATTAGGAAGGCAGGTAAATTGTATTTTTTTCCTAGGTTGGTAGGACTGTCTATAACATTTGCCAAGTGTCAGTTTGTTAAAAAGATTATTTATCTCCGAGTTAGATGTATTTTTATAACTCCTGGTAATCATGACTTTTTTTACAACTTCTACATCCACCGTATTTAAATGATTTGGCTCCGTGCGACTTCTGGCTATTTGGCAAACTCAAAAGGCTAATGCGAGGATGACACGATTGAGGAGATAAAAATCGAATCAAAGAAAAGCGTTGGTAAAAGTGCGTTTTATCGGACAGGAATTACTTTGAAGCGTATGAAATTGATTTGGATGAATAAAAAAAAGAATTATCATTTTATAAACAAATTCACCTTACTTTTTGATCACAGTGTTATACGAATTTACTTATATTACATATAATATACGGTATATGTGTACGCGTGAACGTTCGTTTTCAATGTGACCGTTTTGGCATTTTGCGCGATTAGCCTTCCGAAGAAATTTAAGTTCATTTCGATCGCGTAAATGTTTACGGTGCGATTTTTACGATCGCGCCGAATTAAAAAGCGCGCGAACAAAGTTCGAATTCGAAATTTTCTAAGAAACCGCTCTCTGCACTCGGCGATTAAATTTAAACAACGATTTCATGATGATGATTGATCGCAACATAAACACGTAAATTTATGCGTATTTCAAATTCGAAAAATAGTGTTTCATTGGAAAGTTTTTGCGATTCGCAATAACATATTAAAAATTGAAAATACGACAAAAATATAATAAAATTATTTTTTATAAAGTAAGGTGAATTTGTTTATAAAATGTAAATTCTTTTTTCATTCTACCAAATCAATTTCATCCTTTTCCAGTCCTCGAAACAGTTGGAATAGTCTTTTTCCGGTAAAGCCTTCAAGACCTTCTTCGACTCAGTTTTTATCTTCTTAATTGTGTGAAAACGGCGTCCCCGCATTTGTCTTTTAAAATTGTTGAATAGTCAGAAGTCGTACGGAGTCAAATTAGGTGAATACGGTGATTGCGGAACGATATGAGTCGAGTTGTTTGGCCAAATTTACACTTAATCTTTCATTTTAAAAAAATATTCAAATGATATATTGAAATTTTTGTTGTATTTTTGAAGATTTTTTATCATTACTCGAGCGTGAAAATCGATAAAACGCAATATTTTTTTTAGATATAATCTAGAAAATATGAACTAGTAAATAAGATAGAAATTATTGTATTGTAACGATTGTGAAAAACTTTTTGATGAAACCGTTTGTAAATACACACACACACACACACACATATATATATATATAAATGTATGTATTTATATTATTATTTTCAATGTGAGTTATTTCGGTACACTTTGCAATATGCGTTCGATTCAATCGGTTTTACGGCCGTAATAAAGATTGCATTTATTTGCGTGTATATTTATTTTATGTCTTATATGTGTGTGTGTGTGTGTGTGAACACAAATACATGCGTCGAAAACTAAAATATATGCATAAAATATTAACGAATTTGTTTATTAATAATAATTTGACGAAATGTAAATTTTGCACGCGCTTTATATATATATATATATATATATTTAAATTGTAGGCGTTGAAAATTGCACTAATCCAAAGTATATTTAATAATATAATTTTAATATCGTTCCCGAAACACGCGTTTGTATATATATATATATATATATATATATATATATATATATATATATATATATATATATATATATATATAATATTAACGCGTTATGATCAAAGAAAACTTGATTTTGTTTACAGTTTTTTAAAACGAATACTAAGTATTTCATCACTAAATAAATTTCACAATATCTATATAATTATATACAAGTATTGTTGATATATTTCTATCCTTATAAATTCCATGTATGTATGTAATATTTAATATAGTAATATATTTTTTTATTATTATTTTCATGAGTAAAAAAAATATTTCGTACTATATGACCGAAGTTATAATCGTAAAGTCTTTACGATATATTTTTTTAGCATTCTGAGAGTTTCTTAGACGCCGATGATAAAATCGTAATATTTTACAGGTGAGCGGGATTTATTGTACATATTTTAATTTTTTTTCCCGCCACATAATCAGTATGATAAAGCGTTTCAATTTGATTTCAAGTCAACTTAATCCATATACAAATCGTTTTTGTTACTTGAACTCTAAAGGAATTTTCGTCGTTTTCACAAGATTAATGATCGCCAAATAAACGTTCATAAATCATCAAAATGGCAAAAAAAATTTTTTAACTTCGTTCATGAAAATATATAATCTATTCTGAATTATAGTGAAATATAGGAATTTAATTAAAAAATTCCAGTGACACGTTCGTATTAGCGGTGGATGTAAATGAATGTGACTGAAAATATTTAATTATAACCGTTATATTTATATTTCGACAGGGACTATACTATATTAGAATTTTTAATATTAAATTGATTCTGTATTTGATATTCATATATGATTGATAAATTAAATATATCTCTAAGATTTTGAGAAATTTTCTCTTTTTTTTTAATAATTCAAGTAGATTTAATTTCATATATGATTGAAATGATTTATACAAAAAAAAAAGATTTTGATAAAATTCTATATCAAAAATATAAACTATTCAAAAAAATTCTACACAGATTGAATTTTGTGAGCAAATTAAACGTTCGAATCGAATTCAAAACCGTGAACGTGAACCGGATTAAAACGTTGCAAATTGGTTAAGTGATCGTTAGAGTCGATTGAAATTTCGTCGTTTGTCGAGCGTTTTCCGGAGGCGAATATTTCAATTTAGATTATATATATATATATATATATATATATATATATTGTACGTGGAAAATCTTAAAAAATTTTCGGCGGCATTGTTGCCTTTTTCTTTCGCGTTCTCGTATATCGCCATCAGTTTTCCGCAAATGACAATGGCGACGCTTCATCATCAGACTTTTGTCGTAATCCGTTCAAATATTATCCACCGTTTCCGCGAAATTTAATCCAACAAAAGGGGTGTGTCGACAGTTTATCAGGCGTTCGTTATTATAATATGTAATAAATAATGTTTATAATACTGAATTTAACCGCGAACCGAGAATGAATTATGATTCGCACTTAAGAAGTGAATAGTAATAGAATATATAAAATGAAATAGTTTAACGACTAATTTTTATCATTTTTAAATCCAAAATAGTATATAACGTTCATTTTTAGAAATATATATATATATATATATATATATATATATATATATATATATATATATATATATATATATTACATTGCTGATGGAGTTCAATCGCAACCGCAACCATATCATAACTGGATCCGAAAATATGTAATTTATAAAAGGATATTGAAAATGTAATACTCGTCCATTACATGATTCAATTTTGAATCTTTTCAAAATGTAATGATTTTAGCATATATAAATTATTGCGTCCGTACCTTTTATAACGTTTCCGAGTAAAAGAAAAGAAAAAAAAGGAAAAGACTAATGGGGCGATATTCGCTTTGACGAAAAGCGTTTTCGCCATTTCGATTGCCGAAAAAAAATGATGAAATACGAAAAAGATGGCAAAAAAATGGGGTAAAATCCAACGAAAAACATCGATAAACCTTAATAATAGAAGCGTCAGATTGCCGAAAGGATCTATTGGACGTATTCAAGCGTTAAATCGTTGCGGTTATAAAGTGAAAAGTTTCAAACGCACATATAAAATATAATAAACTATTGTATATACGTTTACGTGATGGAAGTGAATGCTCATGATTTGATAACGATTACTCGTATATTTTTCACGTTATAATAATTTCACGTATGTAAAATTTTTAAAATACGTTGACGGCCGAGGCAAATTTCGTTTATTATTTTTAAGATTAAATATATACCATACTGTGATCAAAATGTAAGGTGAAATTGTCATTTAAAATTCCCGGCTATTAGGAAAGCAGGTAAATTGTATTTTTTTTCTATGTTCGAAGGACTGTCTATCACATTTGCCAAGCATCTGTTTGTCAAAAGATTTAATTAATTATCTCCGAGTTATACACGTTTTTACAACTCTTGGTTCCTTCATCACGAAAATGCACCACGTCATATTGCATTAGTTCTTCGCTACTTTTTTGTTAAAACTAGACTCATATCACTCAGCAACCCTTGCATTCGCCTGATTTGGCTCCGCGCAATTTTTGGTTATTTAGCAAACTCAAAAAGCCAATGCGGAGACGCTGTTTTGACATGATCGAGGGGATAAAATCCGAATCGAAGTTGGTCTTGAAGGCTATACTAGAAAAAGACTATTCCAACTGTTTTGAGGCCTGAAAAAAGCGTTGGCAAAAGTGAGTTTTATCGGATTGGAAATACTTTGAAGGGAATGAAATTGATTCGAAAAAATAAATAAAAAATTACATTTTACAAATAAATTTTTCTAACTTTTTAATCACAGTATAGGTATATATTTAAAACACAAGTAAAATAGTTTTTTTTTATTTTTTTAATATTTTAAATAAAAAAATTGTATATAAATATATACGATTTATGCAAACAATCGACTTTTTGAGAAAAACAGTTTAAACCTAACACAGATAACAAACAAATAAACGTCAATTTTTTTTCAATGGCGAAATAAGCAATATAGAAAAAAATGAACAAATTTTCAGCACAAAAATCAATATATATATATATATATATATATATATATATATATATATATATATATATATATATATATATATATATATATATATATAAATGATAGCGAATACGAATCGAAGACTTTTTCTCAATATAATAGGAGATTTGTTGAGAGGAAAGAAGAAAGCCAAAAGGTAAAAATAGGAAAGGGGAAAAAATTGAACGATAGTCCGGTTGAAAAATACAACACTTTTTTTTCGACGCGGCCGTATATTTATTCGAGCGTGAAATATAAATCTTCCAAATGAAAATGTTTTTCTTTCATTTTCATAGTAAATATAAACGCGTGCGACAAACGCGCGCATTTCAAATCGTTACATCGTTTCGGAATCGAAACGATTTCAGTTATCGAATAATAAATTATATAATAATGTAAGAATGAGTAAAATAATATTTTATATAGATGTTAATATTATATACATCGCGCACGAGTTTCTAAGTATCAATATATTCTGATAAATAATGTATCTTTCGCATATAATAAAATATTAAACGATCGTTGCGTAAGGAAGGTTTGGCCGCTATGGATTGCAAGGTATCTCTCATAAATTACGTGTGTAACTAGAATATATATGTATGTATATATATATATATATATATATATATATATATATATATATATAAATATACTCATCTATCTGTATACAGCGCGATCATAAATTTATTATTAATAATAAAATATATAATATAATTTAGATTGAAAAAACGTCTGAACCTTTCTCAAAAGAATTATTTTAAATTTTTATATAAAGAAAAACTATATTAATTTGTGACGTGAAATATAAAAGTTGTATTGTGAATACGAAAAATTGTGTTTTTTTTTATTTTTAAATGCGTTTTTTTAAAACGATAGTCAAAGTGAATAGTACAAAGTAGTGCTCGGCATATAAATATGTATTTCGCGCATGTGCAAAATTTTACCACAAATAAAAATGGCTACCCGTCAAAATCGAAGTTAAATTGAATCGTAAACGCTGAAATATTTTACACGAAATCGTATCGTAATAAATTGCACTACGGTATATGAACGATGTATATTTTAAATTGTGATAGTATTTATGTCGGAAAAATTTGCTAGTTTGGCAATATAAATTCTGATAATATGTTATAACATAAATACGGGAATGGCAATGATTAAAATTAAATATATTCCGTTCGTTAATTAAGAGTTAGGCAGACGAAAATCAAAGCAATCTCATTGAATGATGAAAGAGGCGCTAATAATAAAATAATAAGGGTTAAAGTCTTAATATATATTTTTTGTTTCCGATCCGAAATCCAATTAACCGAATAATTGATGACCAAACAGTCGCGCATAATCCGCTTATCGTCGACGGTCGATTTCGACGAAACGGAAGTAGAAAAAAAGATACAATAATTAAAATGAAATATATACGAACATTCTGATAATAAATAACGGGCGGCCGGTTAATGCGAGCGCAAATTGTCGCGGCTCTCAAACTGTGGGGCGTGGCGTCGGATCGTGTTTATCGCGGACCGGAAATTTCGCATTTTAATAATTAAATACACGGGCAGATGGTCGCTCGTTGGAGGGCACTCAACTAGATGGGCCTTATGTGGCCTCATAAAAATGGCGACATAAAACGGGCCGCCATAGTGGATGATATAAATTTTGGGCGTCATTGTTGAGCCTTTTCAAATATACTTCACCATTATTATTATCATTTTTTTTGAGCGGTGGTTGGTAGGTAAGAAGGGATTCAACCTTTCTTTTTTTCAGTTTTATGAAAATTCTAACGCTCTTTTTTAATGCTTATACGTAGATTTATATAGATGTAAATAATGATTCTGCAATTGACGGAATAATCTGCTCATACTGAATAATGGTGTTTTCAAAAAAACCAACACCAACAAATATATATATATATATATATATATAAGACGATCGGATTGAAACGTCTGAAAGCCTTCGAGATGTGGTACTACTGGCGAATGCTAAGTATATCTTGGATCGATAAAGTAGAAAATAAGGAGGTTTTGGAGAAAATTAATAAAACTCCAGAAATATTAAAAACAATTAATTTGAGGAAAATGCAATACTTCGGCCACATTTTGAAAAATAGTAAATACAGGCATCTCTCGAAAATTTTGGTAGGAAAAATTCTGAAGACTGAACAATGATATAAAAAAATGTACAGGAAATCGAATTTTATAATGATTAAAAATAACGATAAATCGTTCAAAATGTAATATTTATTATCATGATGTATTTTATTCTATAAAATTATTTATGGAATTGAAGCTGATATCATTAATTACATCACGACACTCGCTTGATATCAAAATCTTAGTTGAAAAACATAATTGTAAAACGAGTGAAATGATATTTGAAAATAATCTTATTAAATTATATAAACAGTGTTTTTTTATAACTTATATTTCTTTTTATCAAGCTTCAGATTACGATCATCGATGGCGACGTTAAACTAGACATAATAACGTCTTGGTAAATAGCGTAAAATCCAAACGAACGAACAAGTATAAAAGGTAAAACGTTGAGAACGTCACAAATATTTCAGTCGACAGAAGCGCTTTTGTTCATTAATCATTCTCGTTAAAACGTTTACGAATAAAGTCCTAGTTTTGGACGAAGAACGTTGATTTCCGTAAGTTAATCTGACCCGTGAAGAGCGTGACTGACACACGGCGAAGACCTACAAATATAAATACAACGGTACGTATATAATGTATATATATATATATATATGTCGACGTCGACAAAATTCAAACGACCCCGAAAATCCCGAAAATCCCTACAGAATATACTTCAGAATCTCAAAATCAGATGTTCGTCCGCACATCTGAATATTCAACCTTCCTCCCTCCCGTCGAAAACGGCTCGTATTCATCATCGCGCAGATTTATTTTCATGAAAAGTTCTCAGAGTTATCTCTCTTGGCGTTTGTACGTAAAAGCTTGAGTAATCGCGGATCGAAAGCTTCGAAACAATGGTTCGTAGCCGAGGCTTTTCACTTCAGACTCATTATGATGCCGTACCATTTCTTTGTAGTCGTAAGACCATTTCACTTTTTTTTTCTTTAAAATGACTGATTCATATACAGATATAATTTTTACATTCTATACTTATATTTATGTATCACAGTCGTTCAACTTGATTGCTTTTATATATATATATATATATATATATATATATATATATATATATATATATATATATATATATATATAAAATCATCACTAGCATTATATGTACAATAAATATTTTAATATAAATTTTAGTAGAACAAAACCTCGATTTGCGTCGTTAATTGGGACCGGAAGAAGAAACAAACTCTCACACCACAAAACATTCACAAGAATCACTATTACAAATACAAATCGTTGCTCTACATTTTTCACATGAAATTTGAAATTTAACGACGCAAATCGAGATTTTAGTGTATATGATTTATATTAAAAAATATTCTAAACACTCCCTTTTTTTAATTGAAATATAAAAAAACGGTTGAAATTAACCTTGAAGAAAAAGAAAAAAATATATAAATATATAATGGCGAATTTCCCGCCTTAAAATAAAGACGCTTATTGATAATGCCAATAAATCAAATTTACAACGACCGTTATACGAGATTTAAATCCGCCCTTAATATCTTCTATAAATTACCGAAGTGTTTTTTTGAGAGCTAAAAAAAACTTTTGCGGAATTTTTAGAATAAACCGCGATATTTACACGTTATTCGAACGTCGTATATATAATATATTTGATTCGCAGATGTGTATTATTTTATTTATTCTTTTTTTTTGATATTTTTCACAACGTATATTTTTTTAGGGTACTTTAAAATAAAGCGTCAAAGTATTTATGATGTATCCGAAATAATCGATTTAATGGCGATAAGAATGATTAGCAGCGATCGCTACTTTACTGTTCTAATTTCAGTCGGATTTGTTTTATTTATATATTATGAAAATAACATTCGTTGATTTTTTTTTTGTCAATAATATTTTTAACCGAATCTTCTCAATATTAATAATAATTTTATCGTACTAAAATAAAAATTATGATTTTTACTTTATTCACAATCATCACAAATCATCTCAATTCGTGTAAAATATTTTTATTAAATATATATAAAAAAATATGAATGTCGCTCAAAGTGTAATATTATAATATTTATATCAATTCCGGCGATATTCAAAAAGTTGGTAAAAAGCTTTTAACGCAAAATTTGTTGGTTACAAGAAAGAAAATAAACGTTTCTTTCCTTATTTCGCCAAAAATCGTTTCGGTTTTTCCTCCTTTTTCGATCGAATCGTTTTAGCGAGAAAGAAAAAAAAATCGATTTTGTTCATTTTTAATTCAAAATATTTAATTAAAAATATATCGACGAATTAATGCGTTGACACGTTCTAGACTAAAAATTTCAATTAAAATTCATATATTATTAATAATGTAAATCGTGTCGTTGCCGTTCGAGAATAAATTCGGGTTTTTTTCTGAATCACACTAATATGAGAAAATTTCCGAATCGTTTATTTTCCATTGTCTCGTTTTCACGACGTTATAATATATTACAGCATACGACATTTATTTCGCAAATCGTACGGTTGAAATATGAAAATGGACCATGTAAATCTTTGTTATAATTAGTTAATTTCCACGGTCTGCCGACGGCAATTGTTAGAACGTTTTGCGTAAACATCGTGTATTTAAAAAGTTTTATATAAACCGCGCTTTATATGCATTATTATTATATTAAAGTTCGTGTCCCGTGAAAAATTACCAGCGCAGGTGCACATTATTGCCTACATCTTATGTATTTTTCGTCTCGGTGCTCGTTTTCAGAAAATTTAACAAAACTTTTTGCTGTGTATAAAATTTATATGACTAATTTTAATTTCATTCTCGTATAAGAATATGAAAGTTTACATTATTCCATAATACTAAGGAAAAAATTTATAACTTTTATAGAAATCTATTTAAAATCAGTGACGTTAATTTTACTATATTTCTTTAGTTTCATATAACAAAAATTTAAATGTTTATATTTTAGAATCTACAAAAAGCTATTTTGACAATTATGAAAACTGATATGAATTTAAATAGCTTTCTTCTTGTAAGAAAAGACTCACTGTTGGAAAACGTTAGACATAATTTAGAACGGATTTGAGTAAAAAAAAAGCTATCAATATCAAGTTAAAGGTTGACGGTTTAACAGAAGGTCGTAAAAACTAAGTGAGAATTCGTCTTGCTTTTTAGCGAAATATATAAAGAAAGGATTTTCTTTTTTTTCTCGCCCTCAACAATTTTATCTTTTCGCGATAACGGGGAGAAAAAGTACGAAACGTGTGCATTTTTTCCTATTGTTGAATATATATATATATATATATATATATATGCATTTTTTTTATATCTACGATGAAATTTTCTGACTTTCAAGCCGGTAAAAAAGAACCATTAGTGCGAATGGCAAAATACAACGACGGCCATTAGTGGTTAAAAAAATACATTCGTACAGGATAAGTCCTAAATAGTAAACCGAATATTTCTTAAAAGACTATGTTTTTTTATTAGACGATTATTTAGGGGAAAAAATTATAATAAGCAATATTTATCCGTAGACGAGAAAGGATCAAGCGATTATCGCGGTTTTGTTAAATCGAGTGGATACTGGAAAATTGCTATAGATATATGGCTATATTATATCTTTATAATTTTTAGAAAATTTTCATTATATTATATATGTATATAATATTCGTTAATAATTGTCTTTTTTAGTCCGAACGTTATAAACTATGCTACAATAATATTTGAATAATATCGAATCTATTGCATTTCATGCTAATTTACTGTATATTGGTTATTTAAATTTGCATTGCAAATAAAATAAATTTTCTTCATACCCGGAATACGCTCAATTTATATTCATCTGAAGGAAATAAAATTTAAAATCATAAAATAAAACACAAAACTACAATTCTCTCTTTTGAAGGAATAAATTGCGACTTTGTGAGAAAAAAAAATATTTAAAAATTGATAATATAAAAATAACAATAACAACCATATCTCTGAAAATAGGAATACATATAATGTTTAGGAATTAAATTTCGCATTTGACTTTATCGATGCATAATTTATTTGCCGAAGTTGAACTTTGTATATATGGTATATGTGTATGTTATTTATCATAATTTTATAATATTTGATACAGTTTAGTATATTGAAAACGCTCGTATTTCATGTAAATTTAACAAAAATACACTTATTCGATAAAATGAATAATTTCAAACATAATACATGTACATGTAAATGTGTTCACGTGTATAAAATACAAAATAGAATATTGCTGCAATTGTAGGAAAATGTTTGAACAGATTTAACTATACATTAATATTTATTTCAGAAATGAATCCTATTACTGTTTGAATATATATATTATATGAAGAAATAGAAACTATTTGTATATATTTCTAAGACGGATATCTTGATTTTAAACTGACCTATATGAATAAATATACGTCAGAATCATGTTAAGAAACGATCAGTGTAAACAAAATTAAACAAGTTTATATAACAAACAGCGTAAATTGTAATTTTTTTCCTAGGTTGAAAGGACTGTTTATAACATTTGCCAAGTGTCTTTTTTTCAAAAACTTCGATTATCTCCGAATTACACGTGTTTTTACAACTCTTGGTTCCTTCATCACAGTAATGCACCAAGTCATACTACATTGGTTCTTCGCGACTTTTGCCAAAAAATTGACTCACGTCGTTCCGCAACCACCGTATTCTCCAGATTTGACTCCGTGCGCTTTTTGACTATTCAGAAAACTCAAAAGACCAATACGAGGACGTCGTTTTGAAACGATTGAGGAGATAAAAACTGAATCGAAGAAGGTCTTGAAGGCTATATTTCGAGGACTGGAAAGGCGTTGGCAAAAGTGCGTTTTATAAATAAAGAATTTACATTTTATAAACAAATTCGCCTTACTTTTTGATCACAGTGTTATATTACGTGTCACACGTGTCAGAAACGCATAAAATTTTCGCATTTATATTTTTTTCCATATATGCGAGACGCCACAATATATCATCGTAAAAAAAGTTGATAAAAACAGTTATAAATCAAAATTAGGTCAGACACTAATGCGAGATAACATTCAAAAGTAATATATATATATATATATATATATATATATATATATATATATAAGAACTCTAACAAATCTGTACCTCGGATAGCGTCATAAATATAAGAGTGAGAAACTTGAACTAACGTTCTGTAAAACGAAGATAAAAACGAAACGATCGTAATTAATATAATTATATTAAAATGAATAGGCGATTTTATTTTTATCATCATCCGAACACAAATACAATTAATTATTCTGTTTTAACTGCATAATAATCGATCACAAATATAACACGTTTCACATCTTGAATTTTTTTTCCGTATATTAAAAATCAATATGTTCATATTTAATTTAATTTATATTTCATAATTATTATATGAACTATATGAATAATAATTATTTTTTAATATTGATATTTATATAGACATGTAGTAGCATTTTCCCGTAAATTTCTGTATGACCTATTTCGTGGCTCTCGACTGCATGATGACCTATAAATCTGAACAGTTAGAATATATATATATATATATATATATATATATATATATATATATATATATATATATAATATTTTTAAGGCCGAGTTCTGAACAATTGGATATTGACATGTATACAGCATCACTTCAAATGGGTCATCGTTATATTTGAAATAAATAAATTACTTTGAAAATTTTCAATTCCGCTGTGGTGATTGCTAAATTTCCACAAATATATTGTATTAACTTGCGTGAGAATGATCGTATAACGAATAGAAAAAATAAACTACATATAGTGATAAAGTACAAAAAAAACGAGTATTTCTATTTCTCACAAAAATACAAAATTGTTTCTTAACCCGTAAAACGAGCACACTAATAATAAATAACGACGCCAGGTGCGCACGACACATTCAGATTACACATACATTTTTCCAATTGTCAGCAATTCGCCTACAAAATATATTAATAAAATTAAATAACAAACTATTTATTATCTATAAATAATAATAATAAAAGAAAAAACGATAATAATATTCAAATACATTTTGCCACTAATCATGAAAGCGTATTAAATTCGACGATATACCATATAATGATACAAGTTATCTAGTACAGGATATGTATAATCATAATTTAATCCTTAAATCTGGGTATATCTTACAATGTAGGTCAGACCAAGATCCGAGTACCGGAATGCAATTAAAGACGCCCGTAACGAAATTTCATAATATTCACGAAAGACACTTCGATATTATTATTATTATTTTATAATTATTTTTCTCGGCTTTCAAAATTTGAAAGATAACGACGCAATCAAGTTACAGCTAATTAATTTTCAAGTAAAGTTTTATAAAGTTATATTCATCAGCATCGAGTTTATCGATTTCTTACCGGATATATATATATATATATATATATATATATATATATATATATATATATATATATATATCATAGTAAAAAATAATCAATTTTGTATTAATTGTATAGTGTATAGTAAATTTAATATATATCGATATGATAAAAGTTTCTTTTAATAGAGAGAGAGAAAATATGAATCCATTTGTATTATATAAAATTACAAGTAAAAGTTAAACTCATCAATCAAACTTTTTACGGAGTTTTACATCATTTTTGTTACATATACACAAAATTACATCTCGTCGAAAATCAATCGTGCGAAAAAAAACCTATATATATATATATATATATATATATATATATATATATATATATATTATATACCATATATCGAAATATTTTAAATTAAAATATACATTTTATAAACGGAAATATTCGGACGTTTCATTCGTAACGAGGTAAAAATATCATTTGTCGAAAAAAAAATGTAAAAAAAACATATTTTCGTTCAAATATACGATAAACTTGCAAGTTTACATATAAATATGAACAAATATATATACAACCGTGATAGATTTTGTAATATTGTTTTAGCTTTTAATTAGAAATTTGGCGACGTTTCGAATCATTATTCGAAATCAAATCGGAAAATGCGGTCTCTTCATTGTGATGAATGTCGATCGAAATTTAATTCCATCATATGTAGATATGTGCGTGTGTCATGTGAGATATTTGAATTATAAATTGTATCTATTATATCTTTCATTTAGGTAAACTAGTTTTCATGATAAATAATATTTGTGCGCGATTGTAAAAAACTGCAGAAGGAAAATTCGTTCGCAAAATTTTCTGGAGTTCTCTAAGTTCTCTACGTTGCATATTGTTGTTATTATCACGGGATAATTATTTTCATTTTTGAAAGCTTTTCCGCAATTGTTAGCGCGTTCGTTTAACTCCATTTTGCTTATTATATACGCTTCGTTTGCGTCGATAGATAAGAAAGAAAATTTAATTAAGTTGCTATATCCTTAAACGCTTCATGATGTGACATTATTATATTATTATATACATAATACCTAATAAATATATATTTAGAAAAAAAAATGAAATCTTTCCTACATATCTATTTTATCATAATACTAATTATATTTCATATAACGGAATAATATAAAAATGATATTTTAATAGATAAACAGTTGGTATAAAAATCTCCAATAACTTCAAAATTATATAGGTTCAAATTAATACTTATATCCTAATAATCATTGTAATAAATTAAGTAAAAAAAAAAGTTTCCAACACTTAATTATCAAACGTCAATTTAATTTAGTATGTATAAAAAAGTATTGATTTTCAAATTTTTAGTTTAAAAGTATGAATTGTGAAAAATAATTTTATTTTTATACTTAAATTCGAGTCGTTTTTTTTCAATAATTTAATAAAAAAACAACGTTAATGTTTTTAAAGTATTTTTAAAGATTATTCAAAATTGAAATAAATTATACAACTCGGAAAGTTTTAATCTTAAAAAGTTAAATAATGTAGAAAAATGAATTTTTAATTACGACGCCCCCCTCACAAAAAAATCAGGCTAATTGCGTTTAAAAATTTAGACGAGATATTATTCAGACTAAAAACGGTATAAAAGTTATTAAAAACAATTTCTACCTTGAATTTTCACTTTTACATTTACTTATAAAACGAATTAAAGGTTTACAGGTGGATGAAATTTCGTTTTTAACGATCCGTTGTAAAAATTACAGAGTCGCCTTTTTGCATTATAAAAGTGTTAAAATTGAATAAAATATTGATTTTAGAAGTTCAAAAATAATATTGCATCAACGCGATCAAGAACAAATATACAAATAGACATACTAGATTAAAATTAATAATATATAATGAAAATATCTTCATAGACGAATCACAATAATCACTCGTAATGTATACACTTATAAATAATAATAGAATTTAAATTATTATATTTTTACACAACACTTATATATGAAATATATAATATATTTAAATATAGATACACTATCACAATAAGCGATAAAAATAACGATTGAAACACTATAGATATAATTGAAAATGGATATTTGAACAGATTTGAAAGCGAGCGAAGCTGGAGAACGCGTGAAAATATGAGCTGAAGGCTCGACACTGAAAGTGCTGAAGCGGAGGCTGCAGACGTCCGAACGACGCGAAAGGCGCACGATCTATGGAAGCTTTCCTCGATGTGAAGTTTCCCACTCCTGATGATGCATTCGTCAGCTCTTTCTATCGCGTTTCAGGCACCCGTTGAGTCTGTCCTCTTTCCGGTCCCGGTTCATCTCGGCCGGAATCAGACCGTGAATCACGATCCGATACCATCGCTCCCTTAATATTCCGACGTTGGAAACACCTGCCACCGAAGATTGGTCACGTCTGACTCTAAAGCTTCGATCGCAACAACTAATTTATATCACGCGCCACATATTTTTTTTGTTGTTGGCCGCACCATTTTCACATTTGCCAATAATGATTAATGATACATATATATAAATATATTTAATAATTTATATTAAAATATTATGTAATTGATCAATTAATTTAAATTCCATTAACATAGATATTATCAATATGAGCAAAAATGTTTTTTTTTTTATAAATCGAAAAATTATCATTTTCGAGATATAATCGTACGAATGATAAAGCGTCCAGTTACTTTTATTCGATTCATTGAAAAAATGTCATTTTTTTATATTACGTAGGAAAATCTTTACGGCTATCTATCGCGACAACTTTTAAATGCTTTTTTATGCGTGCGAAAAAAGCTTCTTTTGAATTTTCGCTGTCACGATATCGGATATTTGGTTAATTATTATATTTTGAATATCGATGCTGGAATTTTTGTGATACGCGTTATATTATAATAGCGATAAATTTAAAATGTAAACACTTGAACTTACTTAGCTAGCATGTGGCACGTATATTGGAAGCGATATATCATAAATAAAGTTACACGGTCATAAAATTTGCAACGAGAACAACACATTATAACACTTAAATTTAAATTACGACACGGTTTTCATCGATTTGCGAGAGTCGGCACATGAAAATTCCATCGATAACATAAAAACGATTATGTATAGATAATAGGTAATATATATATATATATATATATATATATATATATATATATATATATATATATATATATATATTATAATATATAAAAATTGATGCAGTTTATATAAAAACAATACACGATTTTCATAGAGTAGATACTGTTCTACAATTCATTTCATTATCGACACACCATGAAATATTCATCGGTAAAGTCATGAAAAAATTTTTGACCGCGATTCTCGTTTTAATCTTATTTTAATATATGAAATACGTAAATTTTACAAGGAATATTTCGATCTTTGGCATTTATTTTTTTAGACTCGAATAATGATAGTTTTGGACAAATCCGGAAAACTGAAAAAATGGATGGTTTTTAGTAAATAAGAGTGGTAGTAACTATAATTATCTCTTAAGTGGAGAAGATATTAATTTTAATTCTATTCGTTACTTAGAATATATTACAGAAAAAATAAATTTGAGACAAATGTCCCAAAATGACTATTTTGACTGGATTATTGCCACCGTAATATAATAAAAAGTAAATATGGGAAATTCAAAAATTTTCACCTTGGCTTTTTGAATTTTTTTTATCGCGCCAAAAATTTTTAAAGGATAATATTCATCGTTTATTTTTCTTTGGAAATCCTTATTTTTTTGAAAGTTTGTCAAATAATCATCCGACATAATAATAATATTTGATCGTCGGTATGTTGGAGACGCTTTTTTACTCACAAATACTAAGTTTCTTTTTTTTACTTTTCGTTATTATTCCTTATTCTTACTATGCGAACGGACCGCGTTTCTTTGTTATGTTCGCGTTTTCCGCAAAGAAAATAAGAATATGGACGAAGAAAAACCGAGAAATGTGTATATTTCTTTTTATCGCGTTGTCTTGAATTTTCGTCACATTTTCCACGACGAAAACAACTGTCAGTCGTCTTTCAAAACGCGGAGCTTACTTTTTTACGTTTCATTTTTTAATAACGAAATGTAAAATGCGATGCGGTAATGTACATATGTACACGTATAATTATATGTCGATTGCAATAAATGATAAATTAAAATGTAAAAATTGTATATATCAATAATCGATTGCTTTTAATATTAAATAATATTGATTAAAATACTGATGTAATAGGAAGATAAGTTGACTCTCATTTTAGAAAAAAATCGTGATATATATATATGGTATATATATATATATATATGAATTTTTAAAGCTATTTAAATCTCAAAAGGCGAAGTTTCATAATAAATTCGCCTTGACGAATTTTATCTGCGAGCGCGCAGCGTAGAATATATAATGACCTAGCTTAAGACGACTTCCAAAACATAAGCTTACATTTAACTTACTTTGTATTCATCCTTATGTACAAATAAATTTTGCACTGTCTAAACGACTTCACAAAATTTCGCTTTAAACTTACACGTCGTTTAGTAAAAAAAAATATTCGATATAGGTATAATTGAAAAAAAGCCAAAACTAAAAAAAAACCGAAACGAAATCCATTAAAATAATTCACAGGTATTTATATCGGAATAATTGATTTTTTATGCTATATAAACAGATGTATTATTTTGTATGCCATCATTAAATTAGAGAAGACATATTCAGATACATTAAGACAAACAATGCTAGCCAGTTAATGGAGTACTCCATTTACCAAACGGATAATTCTATTGTTTAACTATCAATATATATATATATATATATATATATATATATATATATATATATATATATATATATATATTAGCTACAAATTTCTGTTTTTTTTTTCTCTTTTCATCTTGGCTATTTTTGTCTACTTCTTTATTTATAGGCACGGAAGTTTATCCAAGGCTTTTATTTCGTCTGATTAACGTGTGTTACAACGGAGAAATTATAGAATTAACTATAGATATTTATATGAATCAATAATATAACACAAACACACACACACACCACACACACACCACACACACACACACACATATATATATATCAAAAAGTAAGGTGAAATTGTCATTTAAAATTTCCGGGTGTTAATTATGAAGGCAGGTAAATTGTAATTATTTTTCCTAGGTTGGTGAGACTGACTATAACATTTTCCAAGTGTCTGTTTATCAAAAGGTTTAATTATCTCCGAGTTACACGTGTTTTTACAACTCTTGATTCCTTCATCACAGTAATGCACCACGTCATACCACATTGGTTCTTCGCGACTTTTGCCAAAAAATTGACTCACATCGTTCCGTAACCACCGTATTCGCCTTATTTGGCTCCGTGCGGGTTCTGACTATTCAGCAAACTCAAAAAGCCAATACGAGGACGTCGTTTTGAAACGATTGAGGAAATAAAAACCGAATCGACGAAGGTCTTGAAGGCTATATATCGAGGACTGGAAAAGCGTTGGCAAAAGTGCGATTTATTGGACTGGAATTACTTTGAAGAAGATGAAATTTATTTGGAAGAATAAATAAACAAATTTACTTATTATAAATTCACTACTTTTTGATCACAGTGGTACATATAACTAATTTTAGTATTTGTCCTTATCAGACTGAGACATAATATTTTTAATTTTTAATATTGTGAACAGGTTGACTTTAACGAATAGAAATCTTATTTTCGTGTTATTGAAATATAATAAAAAATACAAATGTTGTTATATATAAATATAAGGTAGAATGTATTTATAGATATTTTTTAAAGTCGAATCAAATCGAAAGTACAATCGTCAAGTTTTGGTGCTTGTATTATGAGTGGACGATTTTAGGGAAATTTTCCAATAGTCTAGAAATGAGCAACAATCGTGTACAAAAGTATTAAAAGGAAAACTTCCCAGCTAAAGCCGAAAATTCTGACAAAAGTTTTCAACAATTGACTGAAACGAATCGTACTTCGAATTATATATTTCGTTTTGAATAATGACAGGACGAAAGAAAAACGACGGGAAAAGTGGAAGAAAATAATAATAAACCCTCCGTTGAATTTTTTCTCTTCTTGTTCCTTTCCGACGGAAGGTATGTAGTTCTTAAATTGTAAATTAAAAGCAATCTTTTACTGTGAAATATAAAATATATTTTAATTTCATTTATAATTAAATCTACTGTCATAAATAATATTTATCTTACGTGAAAAATTTAACCGTAATCAAACACAACATTTTATATATCAAATTTAATTAATATTCTACATAGGATCAATTATTGTAATTAATTAATCATTATAATAAATTTTAGTTAGACGGCGTTTAATGTTATATTATTTATTAAGATGTGTCAAATTTTAATTTTTATTACTAATAATAAACAAAGGACGTTATCTTTTATAATAATTTTAATAGAAAATTAAAGAAAAATATATATATGCAAATACTAAGATATAATATAATATATAAATAGTCTATCAGTCATAAAATGAATATTGCCGGTTATCTAAAACGAATTTCACTGACCGGAATAACGAATCTGATTAACGATTAAATGATATTAAAAAAATAGGTAATAATCGGCTAATTTTTACAAAATAAAAATAAATAAATAAAGAAAGAAAGTTAAACGCGACACTAATTCGATTAAGTGAACCGCGAATGAGAATAAATCGGAAAACTTGACGTCTTAATTGCTTGTCATTTTCACGCACGCATTTTCCGCGACGAATCTAAACGATATACGTGAAGAAAAGCTCACACGAAAAAAATATCGAGTTTCATTTTTCATTATATTTAATATCTAAGATTAATTATTTGTACTTGAATAAATTTTACATAATTTAAATAATTACGCTTTGAATATTGATTAACTAACATTAATTTAAAATGATACGATATTTAAAAATGATTGATAAGATAATTCTGTGAAAAATATATTGTGTTTTCAATAATATATTTATAATACGCGAGAAAAATTATTGTCGTTGACCTTCAGTAAGTTATTCTACATTTATTTAATATAATTATTCATCATTAATTTATTGAAAAAAGGGTAATTCTTCATCACAACAACACTATATATGACTAAAAAGTTAAATTAGATCAAAAAATTCACCGCAGACATACTTTTCTAATAGGAATTTTACGTTATGAGAGTATGCAAATAGAAAATGATTATTTCAACATTGAAAAAAAGGTTTTTTTTAGAAGGAATCACATTTTAAATATGAAGGGAATAAAGTAAATTACTTTTATTTACACCTAATGGAATAATTTGTATTATATAGATCAAAGATGATAATTTGATGAGTATATATAGAAAATATTTCATTTGCATTTTTCGTTTATATATTTTATAAAATCTTTGGGGCATAAGTTAAAATGGAAAATATGACAAGTTGTCGAAATAATTTCACGTACGACGCATTCGAGAAAAGGTAGGAAATTGTGTTTTGGACGTTGTTGAATCGTCGACGAAAACATGTTTTGGTAATCCTGATCCGGATCCAGGATTCTGGACACGTTCCCTTCTATTATTTCACTGTCGTTTCATAGCCGTCACAGGAATTTGTACTTGGGATAAAATAGACGTTTCACGTCGCCCCGCATTGTATGAGTTAACTATATCTTAATTAACGTTAAATCGGCAAAAGTTTTCTACATTTTCACATTCATTTATATATAACAAACACTGTGAATATAGTCGATTTTATATTTGCAGTTTTCAAATATTGTTCAATATTATGAATATCATTATCGATTATAATTAGTATGCAATATCGAAAATTATTTCATACACTTGGAAACAATTTCATTATATCGTCACCGTGTTATTAAATTATAATATTTGAAATAAAATCGGGCGATATGAATGTTATGAAAATGAAATAATTTTAAAAGTTTTAATTGGCGGTAATTTAAAGGCAGCTGATCCATTTCGTAGAAGTGGCATCGACGAAAAAGATGGATAAAAGCACGTAATCCTTATATCAACGGTGAATATAAGATGAGAGATGAAAGGGGAAAGATGTAAACAAACCCCCTTAATGTTGGAAATGTTGGAACATTTGCCATTAATGGATTGCTAGGTCATCTATCAACCGTCTGTCACACTTGTCGTTGATAACTCTATGTTTTTACAACTGGAAATACTAGACGAATATATCGTACATTCACAAAAATAACTGGTATTCGTAGCATTAATAATATACAATTTATTTCCTATATATGCACTCTCGTAATATTAAAATATAATTTGTAATTAGTAATCATATAAAAAATTTGCAAGTAATATATAATCATAATAAATTTTCAAGTGAAAATGAATCAAAGACTTAATTAAAAACATAAAAAGAATATTTTAAAATGACACAAAAAACAAAAAAAAGCGTAAGGAAGAAGTCGGCTCATTGAAATACAGAGACGCAAAATTATACATTTTAATAATGAAAAAAAAGTTTGTGTAAATCTGAATATCTATCTCTCTTGGAAAAGACGAATTCGCATAAATTTATTGAGGGCTTATATAAATTATGCGAAAGAAAAAAAATAAAATAAAAGTTCGCTTTATATATTTTTTTTAATGTCTAACGAATCACTTGAAAGAATTTGGTTTTTGTGATTACAAATTATAAAAATCAACCGCAAAACGTTTACTATTAAATTAAATTGCATTTTTTTTATTTAACAGTAATTAAGAAGATCGATAAAGATAATTAGTTATAATAATTGTAAAAAAATATATACAATAGGAATAAGCGAAAATGTTAGGAAGGGTGCCTTATACAGGTGACCTTTCAAAATAGACGGCCAATTTGGGAAGAATTTATAAAAATTAATACTTTGACAAGAATAATCGAATACCAAAAGTCGTATTATGATCGAACTATTTTCAGCAAAGTCATGATGTTTTTTTTTGTACTGAAAATTGCGATTTCGTAAATGAAAACGAAAATTTTCTGTGAAAAATTGCTAAGTACTAGTCGATTGAATTGAATTTGCGCATAAAAAAATCGTATAAGTGTCATAATTAAAGTTCGTTACGCAGGGTTTTCTTTCAAATTTTACTTCAAAAAATATGCTCCTGATTGTAAAATATTAAAATGAGAGGATTATTTCTTGTTTGCTTCTCGATGCAAAAGATAGTAGTGATCATATATCAAGTTTGCATCGTCGACAGCGATTCTGAAAACGCAGGCTTTTCATCAAAGTTTTGATGTTTTTTTTTGTTGTATTGAAAATCTCGATTTCAAAAACGATGTTAATATAGATAGACTTATATCTATTGCATTAGAGATAAACTTTGTACTGAAATATCCTCGTTACGACCAATTTTCCACACGAGACTCTGATCGGTTCCTAAACATAGATTAAACCGGCACCGTCCTCTGGGGGGTTTGTTATTTCATTAAAATTATGTTTAATGACAGCGTGCCTGCGGCTATACGACCCTTGTTGCTCCTATGGGGAGCATTCCTCAAGTTTGCAAAACGGGCTGCCCCAGATTAAATAACCAACCGACCGTCATCCGTCAATTTTTCTATTTCACATATTTTTTGTATATATTTCTGCTATAGATTTTTAAATAAATATGTGTATAGATAGACGTATCGTTTTTTTCGATTTAATATAATATTCAACAATTTATATCTAACGTATTACATATAAGATAATATTTTATAGTAATAGTGTGCGATTTGGTAATTGCAGTGAAGAAAAATATTCAAGCGCACACTGGAATTTTAGGCGCAAGATTTATAAGTTGTTACCCACATGTCTTATACTCAATATGTTGCTGAAATTGTCTTCGAATTTGAATAGATAAAACCTCAAGGGACATCGTGAACTAAAACCGCCTTCTCGTGGAAGCGAAATAAAACACATATATTTGCATGTGCACAAAAGGAGATAAGGACAGATTTAGGTTAGTTATAGATGCGAATACGTAGATGCCTAATAGGGAAAAGTTGTGACAAGTACAAGAGGCAAGAGTAGCCTCTGTTACAACTGGATGAAATATTATTGATCTCGGGAGGCCGTGCGGACGACCTAGGAGGGAAAGGGCGTAGCCTCCGCAAAAGGAGCTTTCGAGGGAGAACCGCGACAGAGGCCCTTCAGGATTAAACGAAGGAAAGGTTACGGGGTGAAGCAAAAACCATGAAAGGGCTCTCGAAGATCGCCGCGGCGAATTTTTACGAAGAGGACAAAATTGCCCCCTCTTGTCGGAGGGGCGCGAAAATTACAGGACGCTTTTCACAAAAAAGGCCAATGACATATGTCGTCGAGGGTTCGTATCGGAAAAAAAAATAAATAAAGGACGAAAAGTTGCGTGAATGTGACAAAAAAGGGCTATATAATGAAAGAAAAAAAAGGAAACACGCTACTCTCTATCTATTCTTTTCTTGGGCACAAAAGTGGCATATAGTAATGACGTCGATGTTTTGCAAAAAACTTTGACAACTTTATTTTATTCAAGTTTTCATCTTAATAATATGTTTATACGCATGCTTTAAAAAAAGTCACATATTTCATCCATATCAAGGTTTATGAAAATAAAATAAACTTTAGAATTCTGACAAATTAATATTTAGATCTTGCAATTAGAATAAATATTAAATTTAAAAATTTAATATTTTTCATACGTTAAAAGTAAAAATATTACATGTGATCAAAAAGTAAGATGAAATTGTCATTTAAAACTCCCGGATAGGTAAATTAAGTTTTTTCCTAGGTTGGCAGAACTTTCTACAACATTTGCCAAGCGTCTGTTTGTCAAACAAAAGGTTTAATTATCTCCGAGTGACACATGTTTTTTTTTAACTCTTGGTTCCTTCATCACGATAATGCGTCATGTCATATTGCATTGGTTTTTCGTGACGTTTTTGCCAAAAACTCAATCCATATCGTTCCGCAATCACCACATTCGCCCGATATGGCTCCGTGCAACTTCTGACTATTCAGCAAACTCAAAAGACCAACGCGAGAACGCCGTTTTGACACGATTGGGAAGATAAAAACCGAATCAAAGAATGTCTGTACCGAAAAAAGACTATTTCGACCGTTTTGAGAATAGGAAAAAGCGTAAGCAAAAGTGCGTTTTGTCGGACGGAATTACTTTGAAGGGGATGAAATTGATTTGGAAGAATAAATAAAAAAATATATTATAAACAAATTCACCTTTCTTTTTGATCATAGTGTTATATAAAAATAAAATTCAATAAAATATATGTTGGTATTATCGACGAAAGTGTATTAATCGGGTTAAATATATGTAAAAGTAAATTGATATATCGATGTAGTCAGTTATATTAATTCGTATAATATATTATATATTTGTAATAAAACGATTTGAACGCGCGAAAATATACGTTCGCCGAAGACGAAAGTTGGCGAGATACGCTCGTCAAATAACTTTGTTCAAGGACTCCGCCGATCCTACAATTCGAAGGCGGTTCCTTGTAATTTCGATAGATGTAAATAAAGGTATAATAGGGAATCGAACGTTTCCAACTCCGATAAAAAGTAGGACAGGGACGTGCCGAGGGCGGCTGAAGAAAATTCATCCTACTCACAATTATTATATTATACAATATATTATAGAATGATTCTATCGGGTTGTATTTTATCATATGTTTTTACTTCCAGTTATTCTATTATATTTCAATATTTGAAAAAAAAAGTTCGTATTATTCATCGTGAAAGTTTACTTTTTGTATAAATGGAATGCATTTAATATTATAATTTAGTGTTTAATCAAGCAATTTGTATTTGTGTGTTACATGTTACATGTGAATGTATTTTTTTTTCATTTCTTTATTATATTTGTTTTTTTAGGAAGGCAACAGAAAGCCACAAAAATGTGTTTTTCATATTTTTCAAATAACTACTTAAGAGAAAAAAACATATTATATATGTGAATGTAAAGATTAATATATTTATATCAATAAATGCATATTTTTACAACAGATATACAGTTACTATCTGTTTAAAGTGTATAAAATACATATTAATAAAAGAAGAACTCAAAAAACATAGAATACTTAATTATTTTTTTTTAACAAAAAAAATACAAATTTTCATAAATTTATCACCATTTTTGAATTTGATATTTAATAATGATGAAGAATTTTTAAATTTTATTATTCACTCTAACTTTTAGTATTGAATTTAATCAATAAATGTATAAAATATATTATATTTACTAAATATATGTTACGTAACTACGTTAGTATATATAGGTAATTTAGATTATACAAAATAGATATAACTGCAAATGAAATAGTTACAATATAAATTATCATCGATAAGGAATAATATATTATAGAATGCATTTAAACTAATGTATTATATATATATATATATATATATATATATATATATATATATATATATATATATATATATATACATGTGTTCTGATAAAGCGTACCCGTTTCCAATTTATCTTATCACCACAATTAATGCAAATTTATACCCCGTGATTTCGTTTGAATAACAAAACACGGTTTTAATTTCAATTTTAATTGGATCGCGAGCATTGTGGATAATTGAGCTTATTCAATTTCTCACTAATTATATATATATATATATATATATAATATATATGTGTGTGTGTGTGTGTGTGTGTGTGTGTGTTTGTGTGTGTGCGCGCGTGTGTGTGTAAAATTGCAAAGTGATCCGGAACGATAGAAAAAAATCAATTTTTTCCCTCGGTAACAGACATGCCGTCGTGCTATATATGTTCACGTGTAAATTCTATAATGTGTACGGAAAAACTGATGAAAATTCGATACGAATTCGTGTTGCGCTCGCCTTTTCCTTGGAATTTTCGCATTGCGATTTCATATCATATCATGCCTTATTATTAGTCTATAATATTATTTTTGTTTGTCTAGTGACATGTCGTTTATTGTGTTCATATATAGTTCGAAATTTTTCTTTACTAGAATCGTTTTAGTACCGCGTTGACAACACCCCCGTTGTCAACGCGGCATCCTCTACTTTGAGGGCTTTTCTAGAGAAAATTAACGCAATTACGCAAATTATGAATATAACATTTTTAATGAAGAATTTTATAAGGAATATTTTGTTTTTGAACATCTTTTCAATTTGAGTAATAGTTTCTAAGTTGTAAGCGAAAAACTGAAAAAAAGTCAAATTTTGGGTGGTTTTCGGTAAATATAAGAGGAAGTTCCCTCTTTGGAGGGTGTAACTTTTCGTATTCAATTACAGCTCGTTATTTTAAATGCGTTTTCAGAAAGAAATTTCAGGATATCGATATTTTTATCATTAAAAAATCCATTTAACTGCCAGACTACCGTGCAAAAACGTCGGATCAAAATTGGGAAAATTCAAATTTTGAAAAAACTCAAAAAATTAACTTAAAATATAATAAGTGATTATTATAAAGTAGGATTTGCTCTACAACTTTTTTCCTCTTTGATACCCCCGTAAAATCAACCTGTTTTGAGATAATCGTTACCAAAACCGCGCAACGAAAATTTTTGGCCGAGAGGTCTATTTTAGGCCTATTTTCGAGCACTTTTTACGGGAAATCAGTGACAATTACGCAAATTATCAATATAACATTTTAAATGTAGAATTTTATGAGCAATAATTTATTCACTGACACTTTTTCAATCCGAATTATGGTTTTTGAGATAAATCCGGAAAACTCAAAAACGGTCGAATTTTTGGAGGTTTTTCGTGATTTTCGGAGGGAAGCTCTCTCTTTGGAGGTGGGAACTCTTCTGATCCTCGTTCAACTCGTTATGTAGAATATATTTCCAGAAAGAAATTTCACGATATAAAAAAATCATCAAAAACGTCTAATTTTACCGGAGTAAATAGTTTAACAAGGAGAATAAGTATCTTAATATTTTATGCATAATTTTTAGTACGTTTTGAAAAAAACGTAATTACATGTAAGTTGAAAGTATATAATATACTGAAATATATAATTAATAAAATCATTATTGATGTGTAATTCTACAAAAATTAAAGATACTCTTTTGTTATTCGTGAATATTATCATATTTTATACGTCAATTTGTCAATAATGATATTACATAAATAACATATTTACTATATTAAAATAACAAATGTGCGGCAATAACGTGGATTCTGAAAACTGCTTTTCGAATAGTTCGATTATAAAAAGAAAAATAAATAAATAAATAATAATTTATACATTATATAAATAATATTATAATCCTTCGAAAGATATGTTCACAATAAACGAGAAGAATGTTTAATATGAGAAATACGTTACATTAAATAATTGCACTTACCACTTGTGACTTGTAAAGAGGCAGCGAACAGGCACAGCAAAGACAGAGACAGGCTTCTGTGTGAGTTGAGCCAATATTCTGGGGCCATACTGTGTCCTACAAAAAAAAACAATTATTTTTATTATTTTAATTTTTAATGTAAAGATTTAAAAAAAGTTACTAATCCACCGAACTATCTTTTATTTGTATTGGATTTTGCTCGCTTTTCATGCGGAGAACATCGGATAATTGGGCGAGAAAAGATATTATGTTTAGGTCAAAAAATCGGAGGGCGTGTTGAAAGAGGTACGCGAAAAAAAATGAGACGAGGAAAAGAAAAAAGGCGGTCCCGTATATATATTAACGCGTTTTGTGGAGTTATTTAAGGCGAACCCTTTTTCAGCGAAATAATCGGGGTCGAGTGTGTTCGAGGCGAGCTCAACAGGAAAAAGGAAGTGGATGCCGTGCTTCCGTTTACCCCGGAAGAACAATGGCCGCCGCGGCACACGTGGGCGATTTCCGGAAAAGTCGTCCGATCTGAAGTTGTCGCCCTTATTATGCGTACGCGGACATTTATTGTTTCAACACCAGAACTCCGATATGTCTATGTATTATTATTATAGATAAATAAATAAAATATATAGAATTATTCAGTACATAGTTGTATACAGTTGTTCAGTGTTCAATTGTTATTCTCCCATTTAAAAGGAATATTAAATAGGATTAAAATTATATAGTACGGATTTAATTTTTTAAAAATATTCCTGAAAAATATATATGGGATACATAATGTTTATGCCAATTTAAAAAGAAAAGGAAGCTTATCCCTATACCTTTTTTATCCATTTACACATTCATCATTTAATTAATCCTTGCAGCTTTCATTTCCATTAACGTTCCCTATGGATATGTATATGTGGTTTCTCTGACCTTTTAATGAGAAATGTTTATAGATTTTAAGTCAAAAAAACTATATTTAAAATTAAAAAAAAAACTAATATTAAATATAATTTAATAAAAATCGATTCCAAAACTACATTCAGAATAATAGTATATGGTTTAATAAATGATAATCCATTAAAACATATCTAAAGTGAAAGTGGACTTTTCTTTGGAAAGTTTTGTGTTCCAATTTCGTCACTGTGATCCACCTTGAAGTTTTCATTTTGTTTTTCAGTCAAGTTCTTGACATTGTTCGCATATACGTTTACACAAAAAATACACACACACACAATACTTTTATAAAATGATACTAAGCAAGATAGTCGGGGAAACACCCTTATCTCTATTCGCTCTTGACACACTACCCTCGTCGGTGAAACGTTTATAAATCTTTCGTGTCGTTATTCTACATGTTTTCCATAGTTTATATATATATATATATATATATATATATATATATATATATATATATACTATTTCTCGTCGACCTTCCTACGTTTTCCGACAATTTCTTATTTCAACGTTTACAAGCAGGTTCACAGGCGAAGACTTAGAGTCTAAAAAATAGAATTCCGCGCATAATTTCAGAAAGATCCCAAAATCAATCATTTCGTATATTATGTCTCGTTTCCATTTAAAATTTAAGAGTTTGAACGATGATGTCATAGTATATAATATATGTATTGTCGTCTATAATTAATTTATTCCAGAATATTTAAATGTATTTTGTGCATAATAAGTTTTTATTAAATTTAAATTTCTATTTTTATGAAATAATGAAAATAAATAAAATCTTCAATATAATTATATTTATATTATACTATAAGTTTGTTTAAGTGACATCTATAGAAAGTATATAATATAAAACTTTATTATATATTTTAAATAATCAAAAAAAAAAAAAAATCAAGTGCCATCTTCCGAAATATAGAAATAACTCTAATAAATAAATATATATTATTTTATTTTAAATAAATAATAAATAATTAAATTAAGGCGTATTTTATATTTAAGAAATGAAATCCTTTATATTAAATTAGTTTAAAAAATTTTTGTCCGTCTTTTATGAATCGGTTTGCATCCTCGCTAAACCTCTCCGGAAAAACGTTTGAAGTGAAAAGAAATTTTCATGTGATTTTCACCGACGTCGATAGGTGTCTCGCTACGCGTTTCGATAAAATATGAAATTTTCCATTTTCGTTGCGCGTCTCAGGGGGGCGGAGGGGAGGGCGGGCGGAAGTCAACCGATATCTTACACAACGGAAGTAGACCGTGCACGCCGAGCAATTACGTAATGTCTATATACCTGATTAAATTTTCACTATACGTCATTTGTGCCTGAAAGCGCCGTTAAATAAACGGACTTTATAAAGCGACGGCGAAAATTTTTCCGGCGAGCGCAAAATTTTTAACGATAATTTTCAATGTTGAAACACTCGCGTTTTAATATATATATATATATATATATATATATATATATATATATATATATATATATATATACGTAAATATACACATATCGAGTTACGCGAGCTTTTTTTTACACGATAGTTTGTAACGCACATGTGCGCTTCCCAGCCCTTATTTTCCATATATATATATATATATATATATATATATATATATATATATATATATATATATATATGTTACTGTATTATTTTATACGCTTTAATAAATTTATTAATGCGAAATATCCGACATCTTTTTAATTCTTAAAAACGTTACTATATTTATTACAATATCTATAATATCGTTCTCAACAATTTATTTTATTATTTCACTTATAGAAATTCACATTTATGATTTGTTATTATATCACATGTATTCAATAGCAATATTGCTTTTTATTGAACAAATATTTTTAATTTTGACATTAAATTAAAAATAATGTTATAAACAATTAATTATTACATGAATATAGTAATGTATAAATACTTCAATGTTAATGTACTATAATATTGTTTTTTAATTATACACGTGATATATATATATATATATATATATATATATATATATATATATATATATATATATATATAACCAAAAGATGTATACTTCTAATGACCTAACACACCAGGTGTATAGAATAACATTGATTTATTTAATGAGAATTCAGAATCGTTAAATTTTCAGATATATTATGAATTTTCAAAGTATTTATATTCAGTGTAACGAAAATGCAGTATTAGATTCTGTTTTAAACAGTTTAAGTATATAAAATTGAATGAATTAAATTTTCGTATAAATTAAACGATTTTTATAAAATAATATAGGTATATAAATATAAAAAAAAATATTTTGATCAAAATCGGTATTTTTATACTTGAAAACGATCAAATTAATAATTAAAGCGCACGACACCCTCGACGAGTAAATGAAGGTGGACATCACTTAATTTAAGGGACTTTTGGAGGACGCAAAGTTTTTTTTTTGGTATGAGAAAAAGGGGTGTTTGTCGGTGTGGTGTTCTATGCGCAATCTCTTTAAGTATGTCGAGTACAAGTTTCAAGTTCTCTACACATCTTGGTCCGAAGACGTGGCAAGAATTTTAATAGAAATTGTTCGGTGGAAGTTGACGCAGGAGGCTGAAAATGGAAAGACACACACACACATACACACCTTGAGGTTATGTGACAAAAAAGACGATATCGTAAGAGAACATTCTTCGCTTTAAATATGTTCAAGTGAATTCAAATTAACCACAGTAATTAGTAATGAATGATCCCGACTCACTTTATACATTTGATTATTTATTTTTTTTACGAACATATAAAAGGATATTTGAATAAACTTTATTAACAAACATTAATAATTAATGCTAAAAAAATAAATTTTGGTCATTAAACAATGTTACTACATATGAATTAAATAGTCTTTTATCGATATTAAATAAAAATATATATAATTTTATTTTTAAAAATATTAGTATTTTGAAAATTTTATAAGTAAATAAAGTTTTTCATTAACATCACATAAAAAACTCATCAAGACACTGATTAAAAATATCTAAGAATTATGTTGCGAAATTTGATATTGGTTCATCATTTATTTAAAATTAATAACATAATTAAAATGATTTTCGGCATAATATAAAAACTGTAAATTTTCAGATTTTTCAATATTGAAACTGCAATATTTTAAAAGATATTTACTGTAATTTTTTTTTGTTACGATATTTTTAAATTAAAGTCCGAAACAAAATATATTTTCAAAAATTCCGTTTTTTAAACACAATTCGATTTCATTTTTTAATATCGAAATATGAAATTCCTAATTAAAAATAATCGATACAAAAAAAACTATTATAAAAGAAAATAAGCAGCTATTATAATATTTTAATTATAAAACTGCTATGATTGCAGAAATTGCATATAAAATATGAATAAATATATTATACGGCATCGTTGAAGAAATTTGGATGATGTGAAGAATTTATATCAAATTCGAATTTTGTTCAAACACACACAAACTTTATGTATATATATAAATCCAAATAGTTCAATATATTTTATTTAATGGTATGTAAATAGATATATAATCATATTTTAATGTACGTAAAATGTATTGAAATGATAATCGTCGGAAATAATTAAAGTTTACACTATCTGATTATACAAACAAATGCGACAATGCGTCAACTTTCCAAATAATTTATTGTACATACATGAAAGGACTCGAGAAAATTATCAAAATCGAGTTATAGTTGCAACAAAGTTTAACTGGAAAAGGTCGAAGGTATTCATCTTCACACACACACACACATATACATGTTCATAAATATGTGTAAATATAATGTTAACTGAAGTTACGTACGTACAATTTTAACCGTAATCCAAAGCAATGGGACGCACGACTAACTTTAGCACGGAAAAGGGTCAGTCAAAGAGATACCGATGTTTTTCCTGTGATATTTTCATTCGATACCTACTTCTAAAATAATCAAAACTTTGAATACGAAACCTAATTTTAGCGTTAAAACAATGGGCGTTCATTTTTTTTTAATTTTATTTCATTATTGTTTTGTGATCAATCTGTTCTCCTATTATATATAAAGTAGTGAGCGATTGGCAGATGAAAAATTTTCTCCATTTTTTTTAAATCGTAACGATAAAACGAATTCGGAAACCGATGTCTACGTTACACATACACACACACACACACTGGTGGACAAGTCAAACACTTTCGTTAATTAATTAATATACACAAATATTTGTGGAGTCTGGCCAGAGAACCTCAAATGATTAATTGACTGCGCAGCTATGAGGATCGGCCAACACTAACGCCATATATAAAATTCAACTCGCAACATCTGCTCTTTTTTTCATCCTCTATTTATTTATTCTTCTTTTATCTCGTTTCTACTCATCCCATTTTCTCTGTCTCTCTCTCTCTCTCTCTAATGTTAAAATATGATATACTTTTTGTGGTAAATGGAAGTAAATATTTCGTTTCTATTGAGAAAATAAAAAAAAGTTGAATATCATTCGGCTTTTAAGAACGACGAAAATATTAGATGTTTGATCGCGGAAGAAAAAAGAAGTGTTAAAAGCGAAAACACTTTGGATTAAATAAAAATAAATAAATCGGTGATAATGCAGCCTTTTTCAGGTCGACGTTCCCTTCATTTAACAACAGCAATAAATTATTTTTTTTACAAAGTCGAGTCGTCCATTTTTATTTTTAATCCAAACAGTATTCGCAATTGCAACGAATTTTTAACTAATTACTTACACATTTAAAGTATATAATAAAAAACGATGTTTATTTTCAATAAATTAAATATTAAATATTTTAATTCCATTAAAAATTTATAAAAATAACGTATTTGGTATAAAAAAGAACCGATTTTCAGAAATATAATTTTAAGGAAGACTTCGATGTTGCGAAATATGGTAAATGTGC